>JAFEJD010001327.1:0-14245 GCA_018296065.1 Blastomyces percursus | reverse complement strand
ATCCCAAATCTGTAGATCTGGAACAGCAGGAAGGCGGGCCTCTAATTCATCAAGAACAAGGTCAGGGTTATAAGGAAGGATTCCGCGGCTGGAGAAGCTGTGTTTAATAGTGGCTGGTTTGAACGCGTCTTTGCGAATCGCAGGTAGATTATATAGGAATTCTCGCTTGTCAAATTGTTGAAATCCTTCACGGGTTGCTTGATTGACTGCTTTGGCATGGAAGTGCTTGTATTGACGAAAGGGTAGACCATCCAGAGGTTGTAGAATATGCGTACTGTGAGGAGGGAAGCAAAGGGGACCACTGGTGGGTGGGACGTGGCCACAATTAGAGAGAGGTCTTCTCCTTGAGAAAAAAAAGAAGAGTTTTCTGTTTATATAGGTTATGTTATGAATTATGAAAAACGCGAGACAAAAATAGTATTTCGAGCAGAAAAAACTGAAAAGTAATAAAAAAAAGAGATAGGAGAGGCATTTTCAATCAAATCAAATCAATCAGTCGGTCAATCAATTCCATCCCATCCATCAATCAGATCAGCCAAACCCAACCGACCAACCAACCCCAAGCGAAGCCAATTCGAGGGCAAAAGAGCAACGAAAATTGGAGAAAATGGATAACAATAATAATCAACAAAATTCAAATGAAAAGTAGGAAAAAAAGAGGAAAACAAGAAAAGAGGAAATGCAAGAGGTATCAACCCAGTTATCTCGCGAAAACAACGCCGAATCACTTTTTTGTTGTCAGGATGGAGAAAAGAAAAAAAAAAAAACCCCAGACCAAAAAGAAGCAAAGGGAAAAGACATGCAACAAGCTAACTAACAAAGAGTGTTCTTCCCTCCCATCCAGGGTATATAGTTAAATAGGTATATAGTGTGGAGGAAAAAAAGAAAAAAAAAACAGCACAAAGCTTGAAAATTCATGGTGTAGGTAGTATACGTTTCTTTTCGATGATATTAAAAAAAAGGAGAAAACAGAGACATATAGCAAACAGGTGAAACGTAAGGCAGAGCAAAGGCAAAGTAAACAAAAGATGGTATTCTTCCTTTTTTTGGTATCATAAAGCGATTGAAGTAGACTGGCATTTGTGAAATTGGGTATATTGCGAATGACTTCTGCGGGATTGTATGCGGGGTCACGTATCATATATATATGGGGTTTAAAATGTTCATGAAGCAGGGAATTTTGACGGGAGTGGCGTGTGGTTATTTCAATTTATCCTAATATAACTGTTGTTTTAGTTCAGCGGGGTGGCCCGATAGGAGCTGGGTATCCAGAAGTAGAATTCGAGGTACTAGGACGGCCGCTGTCGAAGGATGCGCGGAGGTCATGTTTGGGTGTCATGTCACCTAGCGCCGTGCCGAAGGGGAATTTGTTATCAAAACGAGAGGCCCAGCCGTTGGTGTGTAGGACGTCGTCCTCAGGGAGGTTCACGCCAGAGTCGTTCCAAGGATTCCTATAACCACTATCACGAGACTCCATGGAGACGAGGGACGCTTTGGACGCGTTGCTAGACGCGTGTTTGAAGAAAGAACCGGGTGATCCTGACTGGTTCTTGCGTCCGATGAAGGACGAGAACGATGAGATGCTGCCTGGTTTGCGGAGGCGCTCAAAGATAGAACCGCGGTCGCTTGCGTCGTCTGAGAAATTGTGGCGGGTCGGGGAGTCCGTCACTAGAGGAGCTGGGGCGTGTTGCAGCAATTTAGAATCGAAAAATGGCAAGGACTCTTCAAAAGAGTCTGATTTTGGACGCTGAATGGCTCCCTTGACGGTGGTGGCATCAAGGCCATGGGACACGAGTCGAGAAATGAGAAAGTCAATGGCATCCTTGAGTCCGCCGGCATTGTTCCGAGTATATCCGAGAATAATGCGGTCCTCTGGAGGAGGCTCGTTCTCAGAGGAAGATTGTGGTTCCGCACTCATATCTACAACTGCATCGACTTCATATTGCTCCTTGAGTTTTTCTCGGGCGTCGTTGCAGAACTCGGGAGACTTGAAAAATTCCCGGAGCTCTACAGAACTTTTGAAGGAGAGCTCGTGGCTCTCGGGAACCATACCCTATTCAAAAATTAGCATCGTCGTAAATATGTGAGATGAAGATGGCGCGGAATCGGTTTAATGTTACCAAGAAAGCATCTACAGCCTGAGGAACTTGATATTCAGGCCCAGAAATGGTCACAAAATCGCTGGCCAATTCAGTGCTTGGGAAGTCAATCTTGCAGTTCCATTTCTTCTCAAGTTCTTCAATCTCAGACACGCGGACTAGCAGTTCGCGGTGATATAAGCGGTTGATAACGACGGTCTCGGAGACAAATTCCGCATCCTATAGCTTTTGTCAGTGGTCTTGCAAACTCACATTAGTGCATTCTAGCTTCTTGTGAAACTAACAACTTTCTCGACCATGTCCATAATCTCCTGCTTGACCAAGTCCAGGTTCTGGGCATTCCTAGCAGGGGTCCGACAGATTACATTGTCGACTTTAACGTCATCGTCTTCCTTGCCGACGCCTCCACGGTCCATTGCGTTTGAAAATTTAACGAAGACAGAATACTTTTTCATAATACGCTGGATATGTTGCCCCCCAATGCCAATGATTCGCTTGTGGTACTGGTCAGGAACATGGAACGATATTGATGCAGGCATTTCCTGCTCAACAAGATCAAGCCCATTCCTAGTGGCATCATATTGAGTTCCGCAGACGTCGATGTAGAAATTGTACTCGTTGAAGCCGTCGAAGATAATTTGAACGTTGCCTACACAAGCATAATCAGCATCCTGCAACCAGAGATGGGCGCACCTAAAAGGGAGGATGGTGGCTTACTTTGACCCATGATCTTATTGATCTTGCCATTCTTCTTGCCACTGACGAACTCTTTATGCTCGTTCGCAAGCTCGATCTTAACACGCATCTGGTAAGGCGTTCGCTTGACGAAAGGAATTTGTTGGATCACCATCATAGCGGCTTTTACAGAGTCATCTGAGCCGTTAATGGTGAAAGTTAGCTTATCGAAACTGACCTCAGCGCCAGAGTTCGTGCAAATATCAGAAAGCATTGTTCTGACATCAGCCGGGGACGGGCCACGCATTGAGCTAGATTGCGTAGGGTCAGGGAGAATGAGCCACCAAGATGCACTATAAAATTGTCCAGCCTAGGTGATAGGGAAAGTCAGTATACACAGGTTACCCGCTTTTTCTAGGTGAACATGAAAACAAGGAGAAAAACCACTCACCAATGCCATGATTTCCCTGACAGTTCGCT
This sequence comes from Blastomyces percursus, assembly GCA_018296065.1. Lineage (NCBI taxonomy): Eukaryota > Fungi > Ascomycota > Eurotiomycetes > Onygenales > Ajellomycetaceae > Blastomyces > Blastomyces percursus. The sequence goes on along the minus strand of JAFEJD010001327.1, from coordinate 10,991 downwards.
CGATGTGCAAGACTTCGGATCCTTGAACGCGAACAATACCATGCTGGCTGCCCAGCGATGGGAAGAGAACGTATGTGCCATTTGCTTCCATCACTTTCCGAACTTTGTCTAAGCGATCTAGGAGAATATTGTCGATTTTGTTCGACGATAGCTTTACGTTCTTCATGAAAATCTTGACTCCGCTGACCAGGTCGTGCAACTTTTGCTTCGCGAGGCTAATTTGCTCTTGAGTTTCACCGGTGATGTAAACTTCATCTTCGCTTCTTCGGCTACCTCCGGGTGGGGTGTAGCCAAAAACTCGCGGGAACGGTGGTGGAAAGTAGATGGCAGTGTTTGTTGACGCTTCGATAAATTTGATATTCTTGCGGGTACGGCCACAAACCAGGGTATGCATTGATAGCTCAAGTTTCATTGCATCGACACGACGTTTCAACTACGACAGAATGTTAGCTTCGAAGGTTCGGTAGTGCAAGAAACCTTTAGGACCCAGGAACCTACGATTTGATCGATCATGATCAAGACCCTAGTTTTAGCATGTTCCGCACTTTCTACATCGCTGTATATAGCAACACGGAACCGGTGATCTAACCCGTTCTCTGTCGAATGTCCATATGAAGACACGATGGCGCTGTCCGCATCGAGAATTTTGGGGCTTAGTAAGAAAATATCTGCTCCGGTATACCGCGCCAACGTATCGAGGTGTTCGAGTACACTCGACCGGACACCATTCGAATTTTTATCCATAACTAGATTGACATCGATGTCGACCGTAGCGCATTTCTTCACTTACAGTTAGTGAAAAATACTAGAAACCTATATGGGGACGGGACCAGGGCCGGGGCAGCGAAAGGGCAATGTATATAGACATATATACTCAACGGGCACATACCAGAGCTATCGGGGTCTCCTTCAAAATGTTCTGTCGAACTTGTTGAACGGTTTCGCCATCGCCGGAAATGCACACATTGGTTACGAGCCCCTGCGGGCGACGTTGTAACGAGGCGACGGCCTTGGGTTCTGAAGAAGTTACGGTGGCTTCGATTCTGCCATGGCTAGACTCGCTAACATTTCGACATAGCTTTCTCAGGGCATCTAGGTTGCTTGCGTGGACTGGGAGCTTGTGGATCGGGGTGCCCTCCGGAGTTCCCTCAGGGAATGTCCACCTTTGGAAGGCGCCTGGACTTGAGTGTAGGACATCTTCGGGATCTGGGCCGGGGAGGTTCGAGGAGAAGGGGACGTTGAAGGAGAGAGTTACGGTAGTATCGACTCCGGGAGGCACTGTGACTGGAGGAGGGCCATGGGGTCGTCGAAGGGCTTGATTCGACATGTCCTGATGGGGACGGGACATGCCAAAGGTCGGAGTCATCCTTTCCCACCCATGACGGGCCTGGCCCGTGAAATTGGTGATTTTGTGCATGACGATCAAACGGAAAATCTGTCCCCTCAAAAAAGAGCTGAATTGGGGGAGGAGAAACAGATGGCGGACGGAGAGAAGGGGATTGGTGGTTGATGATTGGCCAGGATAATTCTCCAGGTAGCCCTGGAGGAGATGGCGGGAGGAAGAGGAGATAAGAGGCCCGGAGGTGGAAGGGTGTTGGAAGAGAAAGAGAGAGGGGAGAGAGAGAAGAGGGGAAAGAGAGACGAGAGAGGTGAGGTTGAGAGCCAGCACTATCACGAGTATCAGTGCAACAAAGACTCCAAGGCTGGCGGTGGAGACAGGAAGCAGCGGTCTTGAAGCTGGAGTCGGATGTCTGGGATGGGCTGGGTTTTTTAACTTGGGCCTGGTCGTGACTCTGGCGAGGACAGTGTCCAGGGCTCCAAGGGACGAGCGATGCTAAGAGGCTGAGAGCCGAGTGCTAGGATTTGTTGATTGTGCACCCGGGCCTGAGGGCCTGACAAAGAACGGATTAGGCGGCTAGCTAGGCTAGGAGGGCTGGGCAGACAATCGAATCAGCTCGCACGATCGAGTGGATCGAGGGCAAAACAGGATTGGGGTTTGGTATCAAGCACTGCCGTTGGACTGGTGAGGAGCAGCAACTCTCATCGTTCTCCCAGTCAAGGGTGTGTGTCTATAATGCTTTTGCTGCAAGGATATGTGGACAGCAGCGAGCGGATGGGAGGACAAGATCCAAGACAGCCAGCAACAATTATAGCCAGCAACAATTATAACCACCAGCAGCAGCAGCAACCCGCAAAGAGGAGATAAGGCGACAAGAAGCAAGTTATGGGCTAGTACAGTTCATGATAGTTCCCAACAGCAAAAGCACAACGAGATAGAACTTTCGCCGGCAGACAACTTTACAAGAGGAGTTGAGGTTGGTGGATGCCCGGAGGGTCACGTGGGAGCTGACTCAGCCCCGGAGGCGGGTCCGGCCCGGATGACTGGAGATGAAGATGTCATAGACAAATGTCAATTCAAGGGCAATTATTCAGTGCCAATAATTCAATGTCAATCGGAGTGCTGGTGTCATGATCAGAGCTGCGGTTCGCTATGAACAAGCTGAGTTTGAGAGAGCTCTTACACACCGGACTATCCGATAAGGCTCTTCTTCAGCTGTTAGCTCTTCTCCTCGCTCGACTTCTAGGCTGTTGTAAATAATAGCAAGTTGTGGAATGATTTACACTCTTGGATAGACGGAATTATTTACGGTTCTAGACTCCAACAAGTTGGATGGCAAGGAAATAAATCTTGGTTTGGTTGCAAGTACCATTTCCACTGAAACTGTGTCATCGTCATACGCATTCATCATTATCATCATGTACATTCTCGTCTCTTTAAGTGAAACAACAGCATGCACTTAAAGAACCTGCCCATCTATCATCGTCGAGCTTAACAATATCCATGGCTGTACCTTAGTCTCTATCCCTGTCCAAGGTGAGCTCTCCTGGTGGCATTTTAAATACCCCAACACCAGCCTAGCCCTCTCCGTCTCCTAGCCAGTTTACCCTTGCTTGACCCAATGACAACAGACCGCTAACTGAACTCAGCAGTGAGGCTGCACAGGTCACCTTCAACTATCCGGATCTCCCCATAATCCTCTCCTATTATCCTCTCACAGCCACACGGCGCAGTTGGGTGAGAGAAGCGAAAATTACTGTTAAACTTTATTCCCGGTTGTCCGAAAACCCTACATTTAGGCAAGGCAGCGGAAAAAGCTACATGTGACAATGACGAAAATTACGTCAATCCATGAACTGTAACTATTCTGCGTATAGAGAGTTATAACCTTTTTAACTCTCAATTTCATGGTTGGGCCTGGCAGCTGACGAAGCATACGAAAGGTTTATCAACTGTGCTTTTGCCTTCCTTTATTATTATATGAGACCTCAATACTCATACTCATACATTGACTACACCGTTCACTGGTAACATTTGAAGTCAAAGCATCCAGCCCTCCCTCTGTACTAGAGTTGGGAAGCACTAAATCATGTCTCTAGGTATGCCATCCGATGCATTCTATTGAGTGGGTAGGTATATGTATATGTACCTCCTTTTCTGTTACCTGGGTAGGTATGTATCAAAAATTCTCCTACCCACCTATCCTCCCACCTCTGAATATGTAGATAGATGCATTTTGTGAACCCTTTAGCCGGCTTCATATGGTATAAATTTGACTAGTGACAACATTTTAAATGGCAAAGAGTCATATATAAAATATGCCCAAATATACGTACATACAGTGTATTTTGCCAGCTACTGGGGCAAAAGAGCTCGATCACCAACAGTAAATACTGGAGGAAGAGGGCTGGAATCACACAGGAGAGCTAGTCTTGGTTGACATATTATTTGCCATTGCTGAATATATCCCAAAGTAGCCAGAAGAACTCTTTTGAGAAAAGAAGGCATGATTTATCTTCATCATACATTCCAGTCTGTGTAGAATGTTTTTGCCATTGCAAATTCCCTGGCGTGTGAATGGTTTAATGCAGGTACGCGGGAATGTCACGCAATGGCATTTAAAACTTGCATACGAAAGGTGCTCGGATGTTTTAGGATGTTCGTGAGAGTGTACATGTACTTTTTATACTTGCTTAGGTAAATCACTCAAAATGCGATGACGAGTTGTTCTCCTACATAGCAAAGTTGGTCCCTGGGAAGAGCAAACGGGGCCCGAAACACATACAAGCCAAAAAAAACATCCAGCGCCGAAATGGGGAACGGGGCACGAGATACCCATGGAGGTAGAAAACGTGGATGGGAGCAAGAGACAAATAACCCATACAATTCCTCCAATTCCTCCCTCTAAACTTCAAGTCTGTTTGGACAGAAATTATATATGGAAAAAATGATAGACCCTTAAGGAGAGGGAGGGAAGAGCGTCTGGGAGAATCGGCCAGGTAAAATCATAATAATCAAAAATAAAACAAAATAAAATAGAAAACAACTTGCCGCTCGCTCAGCAAATAAGAAAAATAATGCACAGTTTCGTAGTCAGTCGTTATTTCGCATCCAATAACCCCCCCCCACCCAAAATACAACCCTATGTCGCTCAGGTTGGTTTCCGCCCGTAGACAAAGTGAGTTAGCAGATACAGGTGGTTTTTGCGATCACGTAGTTCCGCCTTGACCTTCGCAGCAAGAATCATGCACTTAGACTCACTGCACCCAAGGACTTTGCCGATGAAACCCAGGATGTAGGCATCGACACCCAACAGGCAATGTTCAAGGAAGCATCGGCCGACTTCTTTCAGTTTGGGATCTTTGGCCCAGGGGCCAATTGGTGTCTGTACGAGTAAGAAGTTTGCCTGCGAAAGAAAAAACAGAAAAGAAAAACGGAGGGAAAAAAAAAAAAAATAAAAAAAAAAAATAAATGAAGGACAAAACATATCTTGCATATCTTGAAAATTTCGTCCCTGACATCTACAAAGCCCGCAATCAAGTGCTGCTTATACTTACGACCCATATTAAGCTCCTTTCCAAACTGGTCCGCCGCATTATTGGACAGAGCTAGAAATTCATTAGATGCCGTCGCCTTGCTAGCCGTGTCATCGTCAGAGGTAATCAGCGTCTCCGGTTCCTGTAGCTCTATCCAGCCCCCCGGTTTCAAATGGTCGAAACATGATTTGGTCAACTTCTCCCAGTCGTTGATACTGCCTCCCATCTAGCGTGCGTGGATAATGTTAAATGCCTCATCAGGCCCATATGTCCAGTCCTTCTCCACATCATCGACATAGAATTTGATATTGGGCGGCACCCAGTTGGGCTGAATGGGACTCAAATCCAATCCAATAACCTCGGAGGAGGGGTAGTGGTCCGCAAAATCTAGTGCCCAGATGCCCGTGCCCGTTCCAAGATCTAGAGCTCGTTGGGGGGCCGATGGGCGCGCGCAGGAATTTTCCATCGTTCAGAGAAGAAAGACATGGTGGAGTAGATCCAGGCGATCCTGCTCTGTTTCATCGTTCGGAAGGAGATATTCGCCCCGTCGATAACCAGCGTATCGTCTGCCATTGGCGTATTCATAGTTGACGATGGAGGATGTTATCGACGCGCTCACGGCAGAATCGGAGTCATCATCGCCATAGGCGAAGCCTGCATTGTCTGCGTCGTCGACCTCTACAACAGAATCTGCTCCGACACCAGCGACTGGCGCGGGCGTTGAAGTTTCCGGTACCGCTGGTTTCGTAGCACTCATGATTGGATGCGATGAGGGGGTTGAGTTATATTAAGCGGGGAAATTGTTATGTCTGAGGACGTTGCAATGTTATGTTTTCGATAATAATGTACAGCAATGAGTTGTCACCCTGCTTCCGGGGGGGTTCCATGAACCTTTATCCTTCCATGGCCGACGGAGAAGTAATTTGTAGCGAGGTGGACGGACCCATCTCGGATGTGCTAACCGCATTCCCCGTTGATCTAGCTGATCTAGCTGCTCAAGAGGCCCCGATGGCGCTCCGCATAATTGAACCCGCTTCAAACTCCCTCTCCCCCTGATTGACTCTGCTAGCTGCCGGGAAGTTGAAGCCGCTTGGGCTTCCCCGTCCCCACTTGGCTTATTTTGTGTTGTCTTAATGGCTCCCTGCCTCCGCCATCTGGTTGAGATGGACGGATTCTGCAGGTGCCAAACTCTAAGCCCAAGCAGCCTCTAAGCGTATACGAGGAAAAATTAAGTGTTATAAAAAAAAAGAAATAGAATGTCTGGTAGGGTAGAGCCATTTCAAAACTTGACTATGAAAGTGTAATGTAATCAAGCCTTCAAATCCCACTCTGCCATGTATGCGTTGTTGACACGAATGTATAGAATATATACCACTCAGCTAACCCCGCCATAACACCAATAGACAACCCCCCAACAAAAACTCTTCGACGCACGACAAGAAGTATTAACATATCCGAAAGAACGAAGATATCTTCAGCTAGCAACACCGCGGGACCCACTGCAAATCACACGCTGCGCACCCTCCATACCCATTCTCTCCGCCTCCTAATCATCATAATATTGCTCCTCCCTCACAGGCCGAGCAGCCGCATACCCAACCCGCTCAACGGGTGCATATTCCCGACGAGGACGGGCCTCATCATCCACATGTACACTTATCTCACGCCCGCTGGGCCTGACACTCTGCATACGCTGCAGTGGTTGGCGTGCGGGTTCCTCATACCGTGACGGCGGGGGTCGAACACTGGACATTCTCACCACGTCTTCCCTGGGCAAGGAGGGTTCCTCGAAATACGTTGCATGCCGAGGAGGCGGGGCGTAATCGACGAGTCCTCGCTCGTCGATCTCACGGGGGTAGGCAGGCCGCTCACGAACGACTTCGCGCGGGTAATCTGGCGCTGGCGCCCGTCGATAGGTTACAGATGGGGGCGGCATGTCTTGGGCGTAACGGCGGTCTCGATAGGGGTCCTCCATTACAGAAGCGGCACGGACGCTACAAGGTGCCATGCGGGGAGGGCCTTCGTTGTACAACTCCATCCTTGAGAATCTGGCTGATGGAGTGGAGATCGGTTGGAGCCTTGGAACGGGAGTGGCTATTTGTTCAATATATCGATTGCCATCGGCGTCAACGACCACACGACGCTGAGGCGGGGCCATAACACGGGGCTCAGGCTCCATCTCAGGATAAAGTTCACGGAACCTTGATGGCGGGGGAGGTGAGACGTCCCCTGTGATATATCGCCTGCTGTACTGTTGCGCAGGTTCTTCATAATACTTAGCCCTTTCTGGCTGAGCTGGGCGGTCGGTTACGGCGTAGGAAGTGGCTCGTACGAGTCGTGGTTGGTAGTCAGTGGGCGACTCTAAATAATCATGCAAATACTCAGGTTGCCTAGCATTCTGTAAGCTTGCAACACGACGTAGATTTTGGTCATCGCGGGCAGGTTTCCTGTAAGCAACTCTGGATGCAGACCGCGGGATACTCAGATCAATAGGGTGTCCAATATCATAGCCTCTATCTGCATGTTCCCCGTATACTCTTCTTTGTCCGTTCTCCCGACGATTCTCCACAGGGGAATATCGTGGAGAAATATCAACATAAGCAGCCCTCTCTTGGTGTGGCCGTTGTCTTGATGAGCTAGCAAGTGGTAAGTCGGAAAACGGGACAGGAGAAATTGGCTCGGGCTTGATGTAAGGTTGATCAGGGGAATCTGCCACTCTTCCTTCATTTGCAACACGAGGTCTATCTTTATTCTCCTGAACACGTCGGCGCTTTCGGGAGTGTATAGACTGTGGAGCAACTTTAGGGCTTGTACGTCTAGATCCTTGGGCCGTGGCTATTTTATCGGTCGGGCGTGGGTGCCGCTGTTGTCGACTTTGGGGAAGCGACGGCACCTTTGTTACAGCAAGTGGAGAGACTCTCGAGGGCTGGGGAGCAGCTGGAGATGTTATATGATTTCTGGCAATCCTAATGTCATGGCCTGGTGGCGTAATACGTCGTGTATCATGACCACGGTCTACTGGCCTGCCATAGCTTCTCCTATAGTTTATATCTGATTCTGGTTCTTGGATATACTCTCCCTCTTCTTCTCTCCGACCACCTGAAGGAATATCTGGGCCGGGTGGGGAGTATTCTGGTTCATCATACATATCAGGCTGCTCTCGGGCGGAGTATCGGCTAGGACTGGGGCGGCGAAGGGTTAGGTTTTCTGGGCTCCTCGACAATGGCCCACGTTTGTCAGCAACATTATACGACTCCTGCATCTCCACATCCATCATATCGCGATCGCTTTCAACATTTTGACGGTCTACATGACCTTCATAAGCAACTTCATCAACTTCCACCGGGCGAGCCGGTTCTGGCCGGACAGGGGATAGCTGTTGATTCTGGTCGCTGACTTGAGGGGAATCGGGAGCTTTGCTCGAGTAAAACGAATTGTCCTCAAAGGAATCACTGGCTGCGGTGTTTGTATTAGCCCCATTCATATCAGTTGTTGAAATAGGCTTAACAAGCTGCAATGCCTCTCTCAAGACTTCTGAAACATCGAAGTCGGGCTTTGATTCTTGGAGACACGTCTTTCTTCTGTACTCAATCTTTTTCTGCTCCAGCTGGTCACGTAGTGTACGCTCAACCCGCTGACGTTGGAGTTGTATTTCGGCTCTAATCAGATCGTCAGACTTGGTCAGGAATATAGGGTCAATTTCAGACACTGGTTTTTGAGTAGTTAGAGGGCCACTGGGGCCACTGGGACCACTATGACTGGAGGGAGCAACCACCTCCGAAGGAACAGGAGCAATAGCAGCAGCAGCAGTAGTAGTAGCAGCAGCAGAACCATTTGCCAACGCCATTGCGTTGGGATGCGTGTTTGAAGAAGGGTGATGCGGTTTTGCCTGCGGAGCCGCTGGAGGCTCAGGAGGCGTTGGATGGAGACCAGGGAGTTGAGGGGTCTGGACAGATCGGGGGGTAACTTTGCGGATGACATGTTGGGGAACTTTTAATCTTGGGTGATTCCCAGCGAATATCTGGTCGTGTAAATTCACGATTTTCTCGTACTCTAGCATCTCCCTCAAGTCTGGCTGATGGCCATTTATCGGGGCCATAACACTCTCAGCTGCAGCCATGGCGATAATCCCACACCAGATGTGACTCTATCCCTAAAGGCGAGTCTCAGAAATATTATGACAACCCTACAACTGCGTGTATTCCCGCTGAGTGGGAAACGCTGATGTGATAAGATGAGAATGGCCTGCTGTTAATCGCAGCGTCGAGGTTGAGTTGAAGATTTTGATTCCCAATTCTCCTCGCTTACCTTGCTGCGGGAGCCGCCACGGAGGACATTAGGCCGTTTGGGGCTTAGCGCATCAAACAGCCAGCACGCCTCAATCAGTTGAGCCTTATGTAAGCCTCTCTCGGGGGAGGATATTAGTGTTGGAGGGGCTTGGCTTGGATGGTTCGTCCTCCTCTACCAATATGGTGAGAGGGTAATTGAGCTCTTTTGCCCCAGTAGCCTAGAATTAGTCAGTTAACTATGGGGGTTGGATTGAGAACAAGGATCAGGTCAGCAATTTAACGCTGTATGATATCAAAGCTGGCGTTAGAAAAGTACAGAGCCTTAGTCGCCCTGAGCGATCGGTTTTCTGTATGCATGCAATGGACACAAAAGATATTTTGGCTCACAAGGAATCCCATGCACAGCTGGTTTGTTTGGGATCCCAGCGCTGAGCTCCAGCACACCCGGAATATCGTTTATCCAGGCCATACTTCCGTATTATTATAGTAACTTTTTCAAGTTGCCTGCTGAGAACTACTAACAACTCGCGGGTGAGGTCTTGGCCACAATTATCGACTTTACTTCTATCTGGAGAAAAGGAAATACCACATGCTCCTCAAAGCACAGAGTTTATACCACTCTCACGTGGCACTGCGGTTCTAGCGCTTAACAGAAAGGGCGGCGGGCAGTCCAAGCTGTTTTCGAATGACGACATCATCATTCCGCACTCCTTCTCAACAACTTGTGGACATCATTTTTGTACAAGTATACAAGATAAATAACGAGGCATCCATCAAGTCTTCTGCAATAGAGGACCTATTGCTAATATGGCACTACAAGAGAAACCCCTCCAGAATAGCGTAAAGCCTGAGCCCAGCATAACAGCTCATGACTCACGGCCTGTATTCTTTTTTGATATTGATAATTGTGTATGTATAAAACATTAAACTGGCGGTTTTGAATGGAATATCATTAGCAACTACTTCGACTTTGTTATGAGACTGGGGACATTGACTGACGAGTTACGCATATTGCCCTTTATAGCTCTACTCTAGAAGTATGTCTTCGGCCTCCTGAAAAGGAACACATCTTCATACATTCAAATCACCATTCTAAAAACCAACCAGGCAATAGAATTCACGACTTAATGCAAGAACTTATCGGTACGTATTTCATGTTTACCAAATATTACCAAAATAATAATCCTCCTCAAAAAATAAGACGACTTCTTTGCCAAACACCTCTCTCTCGACCCTCAAGATGCTGTAATGCTTCACCAGAAATACTACAAGGAATACGGCCTCGCCATCGAAGGCCTAACGAGACACCACAAGATCAACCCGCTAGAATTCAACAGCAAAGTCGACGACGCCTTACCGCTCGACTCAATCCTCAAGCCAGATCCGCAGTTGCGCTCCCTCCTACTGGACTTCGACAGCTCCAAGGTGAAGCTGTGGCTATTCACAAATGCGTATTCCACCCATGGCAAGCGGGTTGTGAGGCTGCTGGGCGTGGAGGATTTGTTCGAAGGGCTTACCTTTTGCGATTATGCGGCGCCGAAGTTGGTTTGTAAGCCTGAGGCGCGCATGTTTGAGAAGGCGGAGAGGGAGGCGGGGGCGACGGTGGTGGGAGGGTGTTTTTTCATCGGTGAGTTTCAACAGATATTACCATATTTCGCTCCCTACAACTAAAGTATAACTTTTTTTTTTTTTTTTTGATATTTTTTCTCTCTAATCTTTGCGACAGATGATTCCGCTCTGAACTGCAGAAGTGCTCAGGCACGTGGTTGGGAAACGGTGCATTTTGTGGAACCACATCTTACTCCTCCAGAGGAGCCAGCGTCGAAA
>JAFEJD010001323.1:0-46790 GCA_018296065.1 Blastomyces percursus | reverse complement strand
ATGTTTTTTGACCAAAAAGCCTCTCAAAAAGGGCAAAAATAAGAGGTGACCTTAGTATTATGTTAGGGCTTCGAATCTAGGCGCAGGAAGAAGAGAATCTCGTTGCCAACTAGGTAAGCTATTTCAACGAAATACTAAGGTGGTGAGAGGAAGGGGGTTTGGGGAGAGGCAACGCTATATACAGATTGCAGGCTATTGCCGCCGCCCTAGCCCTAAGCCCTACAGCCTTGCTCCAACTCCTAACAAGAACTAGTCCAAAAATTACTCATAGTCTCAAATACGGCCACACGGTCAGCCTAATTATATAAATAGAAGAGATTAAGTTAAATGAATAGAATTTATCTCTTATCACTGTATGTGTTTGAATAAGTATATTAAAATCACTATGCTGGCATTACACTAATATTCAATTTTTACGTACAGGTTGAGCAACCGACCACGCTCTTAATTTCACATAATACGCAATTCTATTGACACATCAAACAAACTTGTTTAAATATAGTTAGTCTGTCTTAGCATGTTTATTCTAAGATAGCTATCTTAAAAACTTCTGCCAACAGCTCTTTCAGGGGCCCTTTTTAGGAGTAGAGTCTTTCTGAGGATTGAGTCCCTAGGTGTAAAGGCCCTTCCGGGTATACAGCGTAGAGCTCTTCCTAGGCCTCTCTGAGTATAAAGTTTCTCTAAGAGTCTTTATCAATATTCTGTCTCTTAAAGACAGATGTGGATCCCTATTATTTTCAATCAATGAGAAGATTTTGATTACTAAAAAAATCAGTATTTATTGATGCGCGTTTATTCTAGTTAACACTACAGTATAAAATACTCATTTGTCACATTTGTCACTATAGGCTGCCGAAATAACGGTGAAAGTTTCTTTTCTTTTCTCTTTTTTTCTGTTTGCTTTTTCTCACTATCTCTTACATGTAACTATTTGAATCAAAAAATAAAATAAAATAAAAAATAAATAAAAAAATAAAATAAAATAAAAATAAAAAAATTCAGACCAAGGAAAACTGGAGTGTTTCAGATCTCAAACAGGTTAAGTTTCTCCCAAGTCATGTGTGAGGCGTTGATCCCGAGGTCCCTTCAGAGGCCCAGGCTGACGCTGGCTCAGTTCTCCCCTTATCAAGCGTCCAATCAGCAACAGTAAGCGCGCAGGTTTTGATTCTATTTTTGGATCTTTCCCACTCCTTCCTCTCAGATTACTAAATCCATGCTCTGGTTTGGTATTTACCGCCGTCTTATAATTTATGTAATGGGTTTACTGGCGTATTTTTTTGCGGGCTTGGCGATGGGCGGACTCGCACCCGTTGAATAATTCGGAATCGAACAATTCGAGGCGAAATTGATTAAGACTGTGCTATCCTGTTGCGACATGCAGTGAGTTATGACTGAACGGATGTACGTAGTTATAGTATGTAGAAGAGGATAGTAATGAAGCGCTAGGTTCGTTATTTTATAATTATACCTCTACAGTATCGAGTTACGAGAGAAGATGCCAGCCGAGAACATCAATTCCTTCCGTCAGGATTCTATAGTTTCTCTCCATTCCACTGAGAAACGTGTAGGACATGGCGGATACAACAGCCAATGATCCATCGTTGAATCGCACAGGCTCTAAAATCGTCGTCATTAGATTAGCCCCTTCGGACAAATGACCGTCCCATTCCCCCCCCACTTTCAGCTCTCTCGAAACATGGATCGGACACAGCTAACATGTTTTCGGCTGGGAGTTCATGTTGTGCTTCTTTCCAGGCAATGTAATGCAGGCAATGGCTCAATCGTTGATCCTGAGCTATACAGCATTGTGATTAAAACGCTGAAGCTAACTAACTAGTCAATACTGCCTTAAATAAGAATTTGCATTCGAGAAAAAAAAAAAAAAAAGCTGATGTTGTTAGCCCTTACGGACCATTTCCAAAGAAAACAATTAAGAGAGCACCTCAACATACATCTTCATTGAGCAGTGCTGTGATGTTTTTGGTAATACTGATGAAGCTCCAGTTTCAACACGAGTCTCTCAATTCTTTACCCAGCAGCAATTGAGAATGCTACCTAGGCAGGATCAAAATGGCCCCTTCTGGTAATGTGCACGCGGCAATATGCCCATGTCCATCTCAACATCCACTTCTTGTCAGCAGCACACACAGATTCGATGGCTGCAACGCTCCTAGGACTTTAACCAGGAAAAGCCAGCCTCATTCGACCCGGTCAGCCAACAGTTAATTGATATATATGGTATTTAACTCGATCTCGTATACCTCACAGTGTTCTGAAGGGATTTTGAGATATTCCTTCGAAGTTAGTACGTAGAGTATCCATCCAACTTGGCTCATTTGAGCTTTGGGGAAACCTTGACAAAAGAAAGTTATACATTTAATAATAATGGGCATGTCGATCAAACAACCCCTTCCTGGTTCTTATTACGATCAACGTAGCAAGCAGGGAAACGGAAAAGAAGATCGAGGAAAGTTGGGAGGCAGAGGAGCAACTTAGCGTCATCGTTTTAACTAGAGTGAGTGAGTGAGTATTTTGGTATTATAATGGGGTTTACTATTGACATTATCTTCAGAAGGGGAGGGAGGTTGGCTAGGAAAATAAAACCCACGGTTTCAAATGCCCTGCAGGTTGGGTGCAACGTTCTCAAGGGCGGCCGTTTTCATTATTATTATTATTATTATTATTCACCGGCGGTCAGTTCTGGAATGTGGCAAAGGCTGATCCGAGAAAACGGTCAAGAGTAGAAGAAGAAGTTGTTAGTTGGGAAAAGAAAACCAAGGCGCGCCTTGCGCTTTGCTGAAACATGAAACTGAAACACAGCAATCAACTTGTGTTTTCTTGCACCATTCCTTCTTCGGGTCTCAATCACTGCCGTTCGGACTAGGGCTCCGACAAATCGTTTCGCAGGACTTAAACTACATGGACTGACTCACTTATTTCGCTAGTAGTGCTTCAAGGGAAAAAACAGTATGAGAGCGCTGGTCGTCGTCTAGGAGGTTGTCTAATCAATTATCTCGGCAACCATGTAAAAGAGGTAAGTAAGTAAGGGGAAGATCGATCATCCGTTGTCAGAATTTTTTTTTTCTTATTTATTTATTTATTTTATTTTTATTTATTTTCTCTATTCATGAGCACAGCTGTGACAGCGGCATCCCATTCCATGCGCAAGCGTTTTCCAGAATTCGTGATGACGGCAACAGTCGTCAGGCACACGTTGCGAGGGGAGTGGTGGGATATGGATTAACCCAACCCCAAATATATCCCTAACACGCGAAGGGCAGTCTCGTGCGGGCAGGGATGGCTAAATATAGAGCAGTGATGGACTGATGGGATGGGTTGCAATCGTTGCCAATCCAATCAACAAGGTGGAGGTGGTGGATAGTGATGATTGGCCGTAGCGAGGTATCGTTCCGGCGGCTACAGCCTACACCTATACGACAAGGCCCAATGATGGAATGTGTCCGGCGAGGGGTCCAGCGAAACCAGCACGAACGGCAACAGGGGTTAGACAAGTGAATCTCTGCTGGAGAAGAATGAATCTGTCTCCTCAGGTCTCTTGGGTCAACATGTAGTTCATTTAAGCAATTGTCATATTCTGGAGGAGAAGGATTGGATTCGTTCTGGTAACGTAACTAGCATTTTGATAGAGTTGGCATCCAGCCACACCTGGGCTTAAAATAGCTGCGAATACAGCGATGCTAGCCTAAGCTAGGGCAGCCCTGCTGTAATTTACGCGGTGCTGACAATACCAGATCCGGGCCTTGTGTAATGTACATGTACTCCACCCACCGACCGTTCGTTCAGAGACCTCCGTTGGCCCTGGAACCCCCCGCCCGCCCGGAAGGCAGGTGTAACGAACGGGCTGTGGTTGGCTCTCTGCGGCGTCCCCCTTGCGCTAGACCCTGCGTGTATTCCTGTACATGTACACGTACGGTATGGTATGGTATCCGAGTTTGTTTGTGTTCTGTAACGTCCGATGCGGCTGCTTGGGGTCAATAATAACAATCTGGACGATGGATGTTTCTTGATCTGCTCCATCTCTCGCCTCCTTCAACAACTGTCCTCCTCCTCTCCTCCTCCTCTCCTCTCCTCTCCTCTCCCCACAACCATCGTCACCATTATCTCCTCCTTCCTCCCCTTTGAACTTCTATACTCCCTTTTTCTTCTCTTCTCCTCGTCTCCTCTTCTCCCAGACACTGGCTGTTTGGCCTCCTGCATCGCCCGTCCCCTCCCTGCAATCTCCCAGAGCCTTGGGTCCTCCTCCATCCCACTCCTGCACGCTCTGGTTCCAAGCACCCATCCAGTCTGGAAATACTCCTTTCCTCTAGGCTTGCATACTTGCTCACTGGCCACCCCCTTTTGATCCCCCTCTCCTGATTCTGGATTGTAGGTGTCTGTCCTCTCGGCACTCCCACTGCTCTTTCTCTGCTCCTAGGACCCTTCGCTTCTTCTACTTTCATTTCATCCCAATCCCCCCCCCCTTGAGGGCGGTTACCATCCTGTTTCGCTTTCGCGCTTTCGAGTCTTTCCCCGGTGGAAACGACTTGTCCCAAGGCTCATCGCGAGCCCCAACCATTCGCCCATTCAGCCATCCATTCAGCCATTCGACCCTCCCGATCCACATCCCCTAATTTGCCCTTCGCCGACTATCCAACCTCCGTTTAGAAGCAGGTTCCCGCCCGGAAAATCGTTTATTGTACAATTGTTATTGAAGAGACCTAGGGTAGACACTTAAGTGACAAGTCCCACGCATTAATAGCCCAACATAACGCATAATTTAATGGCCTATCTGGAACCGTTGCCGGTCTGAGATAAAGTTTTATTGCGTCTCGGCTATTGGAGTGCAAGAGTGTTTTTGCTGGGCCTTTCTTTTCGTCTTGTCTCCGTTAAGATAATAAGTACATCCACTGTAAGTCAAGGTCAATACTTATTCTCTACGATTGTTGTTTTGTGGCATGTTTTGGCATTGCCCTCTCCCCTGCCTCTCGACTCGTCGATCGATTGCCTGTTCCTTGCCTTTGGTGCCCTCTGCGCCATGATTCACCTTGATTCTCCCGCTTTTGTTTCAACGGTTTCCGTGGTGATCAAGGGCTGTGTCCAATGACCATGTCATGGTGGTCTCAAGTGACGTTTCCTGTGTCTTCTAACCTGATTCCATCCTCTCCTTTTACCAACATAACTTATTTCTTGCCGCGATGGTCTCAGTTGTCGAGCCCATCGACCCGCTTGCCGTGATGTCTTGCACTCAACATACCAAAATTGTCAATGCTAACGGATACCTGAAAAGATCGTTTGCGTAGGCGGCAGGTTCAAAACGCCTTTATTTCCAGGACGTCCAATGCGACATTCATAATACTGCCATGTCTTTACAGATACTGAATGAGCACAGCAACTGCCCACAGATTGGCTCTACGAAACGCAGATCTAGATCTCTTTCGCGACCGGAAATACCCGGCCTACCAGCCTCTCCCTCACTCTCTTCATCATTTCCCACTTTTATGTCTACAATTGCTGCCGCAACTGCTGTTGCGGATGGGTCAAGTTGCTATTTCAATGAGGGAAGAGAAAAGAATCGCATGGGACCAAGGATAATCATGGATGCGGGCGGCTCAACCGCGTCACCGTCAATTGCATCAGCCTCAGCCACTTCCACTGCCCCTGTCAAGGCTACAGCGGTAGGGCATAGTCTAGGCCGTCCACGGACCGCTGGCTCAGCATTTAATCCTCCCCAGATACCCTACCAGTATCTACCGCGCGAAAGTCTGTCCATTGCATCTGGATCGACAGACTCTTCCCCCACCACTACTATCTCCACTTTTGATTCCCCTGTCGTCCAGGACGCTTCTCCAAGTTCCTCACCCGAGTCCCCTTCCTCTGTTACGCCTCTTCCATCGCTTAAACCCATGACACACCTTACGAATGGCGATCGACTGGCTGCCCAGTTAAGCGCCGAGTCGCGTTTCGGACCGAACCAACCTTGCTCTACTCAACATCATCAGCCGGAGTCTCCAACACGCAGAGCTCGAAATTTGAAAAATTTATCGCTTAAATTACCCCCGACCGCGTCGTCTCGTCAGGCCATAGCCACTGCCCCCATCAGAGACAACACACCTAATATCTCAGCACCCGCATCTCCCATACAATCTAGTGCCAGATGTTTACGTCGCAAACCTCCAAATCTTACGATACAAACGCCTTCCTTTAATCAATCCTTTTCTTCTAATATTTCAGAGGTAGTTCCTCCTACTCCAAATACCCGACCGACCCTTCGACATATCGAGTCGTCACCATCACTCAACTCCATCCTCTCTCCAACAGCGCCAAGTAAACCTTCCCTTGCGCTTCCAGGTTCATTTTTCCAGTCTTCGAAACGGCCCATGCCAGGCGCTTGGGAAGATCGCGTTTCACCAGATCGACCGTCCCCTTCTGCACAACACATATTTTCCAGTAGGGAAGCTTTGCATGAGCTTGTTGAGGAAGAGGATAACCTAGCTTCACGTGAATCACGGAAGGGTAGCGATAAGGGTTACCCGGATGGACCAATTTTAATATATGACACCGGCCTCTATCTCTATCTGGAGCCAAGCTGTGAAGAAGCTTCAAAATTTGATGTCGTTATAAATGTCGCCAAGGAGGTTACAAATCCGTTCACAAACGCTGAACTGAAACAGGATACTGTCGTCTCGGTATGGAAGGCTACATTACCTGATGTGCAACGACAATCCGTGGCGGAACCTGATACTGCCCTGTCAGAAATTTCTTTCAAGTCTGCTTTCGAATTTCAGCCCGTAGGGACGGAGTCGCCGGCACCCCCAAGGCGTCGCGCATCTGAACCGGAGTACATACATGTTCCATGGGATCACAACTCTGAAATACTCGATGACTTATATCCTCTTTGCGAATTGATAGATAAGAGGATTTCGCAAGGGAAAAGAGTCTTGATCCATTGCCAACTTGGCGTCAGCAGGTCCGCGTCGCTGGTTATCGCATATGGCCTGTTTAAAAATCCCGATAAAGACTTCAATGCGATGTATAGCATTGTAAAGAGTAGGAGTTGTTGGGTTGGGCCAAATATGAGCTTGATTTATCAACTGACCGATTTTCGGACACGGGTTCAGCAACGGGGTCCTTCCCGATCTCCTCCGGCTGAATGGTTTCGATCCCTAGATTCGAAAGCAGCTACCGCCCAGCCAGAAGCTCAAGGGGATTCTTTGATTTCAAATCCCCCACGACCCCCAGACCCTCTCTTCGATGCAGTCGTCAGCGATTCAAAAAACTCAACGACCTACCCATTCACCAACCCCTTTAGCTGGACACGCCCGCAAACATCATCGTCAAACTCAACAGTATCTGCGTCCGCAACTGCTAGCCAACAGCGTCGAAACGTCTCCCCGCGCCCCTTGCCTCTCCGCGAAAAGTACCAGGCAATCCACTCGCTCCGTCGTCCTCGTCAGGACAACTCCATCCCGCCCCACCGAACCTTATCTCGAACCTCCGTCCATCAAATGGACCTTGTCATGCAAGACGTTCCCGCAACGCCATCCATACTCTCACCCCGTGCCGCTGAGTTCTGGACGACCCCCTTCTCTCACACTCGCTCCGTCGCGGGTGATCTCGCCTGTCGTCTCGACAGTAGTAACAAGAATGATTCCAATCCTAGTGGTAGTGGTAAACGTGTGTCGATAGAGGTTATGTCCCCTGTCGTTCGCACCTGTCCCCCACAACCACCAAACGTTGCGGATCCGCGGTCACCACCACAGCAACGGCGGGAGCCGGTTATTATGAGAAATATTGATGAATTCCTTTGATACCTATAATTTGTTTTTGCTCTGTTTGTTTTCCCTTTTGCTTTTGTTTTGACCTTTTTTTTATTGCTGCAGTTGCATGTTTGAGCGGTGCTTATAAAAGGAGAGGAGAGGATGTAATGAGAATTGAGATATTCGGGGGGATGAAGGCGAGGAAAGGAGCTGGAAACTCGCTCCCCACGCCCTCTCATTTCTATTTTCTTCTCGTCTTCTTTTTCGTTTGCCGTTTATTTTTTTTCTTTAATTCTTCCGTGACAATTTGTTGGGCAGCTGGAAAACACGCCCGCAAAGCGAGGGACGGCGTTTTGGGAAGATCACAATAATTTGGGTCATTTTTTAAATTTTATTTTTCTGCTTTTGGCCTTTCTCTCTCTTCAGTGTGCTGTACAGGGCATATATAAGGGAAATCCATAAATTATTATTATATAATTTTGGCGGAGGTAAAAGAAAGGGGTGGGAGGTTTTTTCCTCTCTTACCTTGGCATGTATCTGTGGTAATCTTGCGGCGAATTTGTTCTGTCGCTATTTCGTTTATGCTTTTCTTTTCTTTTCTTTTCTTTTCCTTTTTTTTCGTCCTTATTTCACTTTCCCCCTCTTGTTTTGGTTGTTGGTTGATATGAAATGAAATGAGATGAATGATTTGATATCAAATTTTCCCCTCTTGTTTTGGCTGTTGGTTGACATGAAATGAAATGAGATGAATGATTTGATATTCATTTTTCCCCTCATTTTTACACAGGAACCACTCACTTTTGTGTCAGCTACTGGGGCAAAGAGCTCAATCACCACCAGTTGACACTGGAGGACGAGTGGCTGAATCACAGGAGAGCTAGCCATGGCTGACATTTTGAACATGCGGAAATGATAAATGATAATGACTCAAAATGAGATCAAAGTCTGAGAGACATTGCACAGATATTAATATTCTAGTCAAATCTTTCTTTAAAAAAATTTTTCTCTTTTCTTTGATCCTTACATTTTTCTCATGTGTGTCAAGCAGGCTTTGTTTGCTTTGTCTCTTGCTCAGTGTCTGCTTACTGCAGCTATTTTTAACCAACCTAGATTTCACATTTCATCTCAAAGCCTTCTTCTTTTCGAGAACTTCTTTTCTATGTATTTTTCTTGTTAAGATTTATTCTTTTTGATTTCTTGGTTTATGTTTGTTTGCTTCTTTGTCAAAAGTGGAAATCAAGGTTGTTATTTGAACAAAAGAGAATAGTGTGTGAAGAGTCTTCTCAACTCTAGAATGTTGAATTATAGAAAAGAGAACTAGGTTTCATGAGAATATAAGGAAGTTTCTTGGAATTATGTGTTTTGATTCCACAAATGCATGACATTCTTAGATATTTTTTTTTTCTCATTGAGAGTGTACTCGGATACTTTATGTGTTTGAGAATTGAATATGAGGATGTTTCGGGCCTCCTTTTGTGTCAGGGACGGCCAAAGAACGGAGAGTGATAAGATAGATATTAAGATGATAAGAAGTTCTGATGTCACATGTTTCAGAGCTGGTTTCCTAGAAACATGACAGGTGAGTCTGGTTTCGGAAATCAACTTTAAGTACCTCTTCCATGAATTAACTTAATGCTTTGTGCAATTGAGTGATCTACGTATGGTACTGATAAAGAGCGGCGGTAGCTGGGGGAAAGGAGTGAAAATGGGGAATTGGGGGAGTGTAACTAAATCCCAACCAAAACCTCTGAGACTACAAAGCATGTCGGATGATGCCCTGCAATACATTCGATACGAAGCATTAAGCCAATCAATCCTCTACAGATATTTCCCCACAACCTCCTTGAGCAGCTCATGGTCCAACGCCTTAACCTTCAACCCGCCAGGCCCTTCCATATCCTCCGCGCCCACCAGGGCATTATGGATAGCCTCCTCCGTCGCATCCGCTGCAGCCTCAAACAACGCATTGATGGACGTGTCCTTCACGACACGCACTTTCTGCTCCACATTGACCGCCCCGCTAAACTCCGGCTCGTTACGGCTGACCTTCTCCGCCGTGCTGAAGGCGACGAAGATGCCGTCAGAGCTGTTGGAGCCCCAGCCGCGCACGCGCGAGAGTCCTGCCGTCGCTCGCTTGGCTAGGCGTTGGAGCTGGACGGGGTGTAAGGGTGCATCAGTGGCGAGGACGACGATGATGCTGCTGCCATCTTTCGTCGCCATTTTCTTCTCCTCTTCTTTCTTCGCAGCCGCGAATACTGCGGCTGATGGTGCAGTTGCTGCCTCCCGCTGCTCGATGATCCTGCCCAGGGGCACCCCGCCGCCAACCCGCAAGTCCCCCCTCTTCCCTTAATTCGCCTGCACAAGCGCAGGCGCAGCAACGGTATACTTCACCTAAACCTCAAGCTCCCTCCCTTCAACAACCCGACTCGCACTCCTTGTTCCCCCCTTATGTCCATGGCGACACATACCCGTCCCGCCCCCGATATTCCCCTCAGGAACTCTCTCCCCACCCTTTGCCCGCTTGATCCCCCTCACCAACATCTCCGGCTTAACAGCCGTAGCCCCAATGTCATGAAGATACAAATCGCACGTCTCCGCAATAACAGGCAGGAGAAACCAATCCGCCAACCCGGTCTGCTTGTCCGCGAACTCGCGCACAGCATACTCATAGACACCGCTGTAGCAGGCGCCTACGGAGGAGTTTGTGATGATGATGGGCGGGTTCAGCAGCCCCGTTTCATCCAGGCAGTGCGAACCGGTCATTTCGCCGGAGCCGTTGAAGCGGAAGTAGCCCGCGTAGCAGGCCCAGTTGAGCCAGTCGTGGCGGGGGAGGATGGTAGTAACGCCTGTGTTTATGGGGAGGTTGATACCTAGGTCGGTGTAGGGGTGCAGTTTTAGCGATTCCGTGTGCACTAGCACCGGGGACGTCTGTTAGGGAGTTTAGGGGTCCTGTGGGGTGCCGGCCGATTTTGAGGGTGGGGAGGAGATCCCGGATTCGGGGACGGGAGGTGGTGGCTCCAGTCCGGGTCCCAGGCCCGGTCCCTGTATCATTTCCCGGATCGGTTGAGAGGGCCGGCCCGGCGGGGAGGGTATCTGCTGACATGTTTTATGTCTGGGATATAATAATGTCCCAAAGAGATTTGTTTATCCCCTGACTTGGTTTTGGCTGATTTTGACGAGGGGTAAGTATAGGTTTTTATATGCTGCCTGCTTCGTAGCAGTCTGCGACGACGACGACGACGCCCCAGTTAACAGTTGACCCCGCTCCCCGAAACAACCTAGGGTATCGATTAAAATTAACTTGGGAAGTGAGCAGTGAGTCATCCACTTTGTCAGCTCCTAAGTCAAAAAAGACATTGAGGTATTTAATAATTTTCCCGCCATTGCGCGTCTTTGGATGATGTGCCAAAACGCGGAGGGAAACAGGCCGTTGCGTTGCAGCCGAATGCGATCCCGAGAACCGCAAATACAAAGACGTCTTTGGTTCCATTGGGATTGGGGGCCGTTAACTAGCGGGTGGGAAGACAGTCATCAACTCCCCCTGCGAGCGGGGGAGGAGCATATCATGAGCATGTTTGAGGCGGAGCATGAGCTGTGATTTGGCAGGACATGCTATGAACTAACTGCATCCTGCAGGCAGCATCCACGGAAATAGCTCAGTACTCTCCAATGATCAAAAGAGATTCGAGAAGGGGACAAGCAGAGTCTCGGATGGTTAAATAGTACAGCACATTTATATAGAGATACGTCCATTCGGGCTGCCATCGCGCAGAGAGATGTCGGGGCTAAAACTTGAGAGGTAAAAGCCCGTAACTAGTAACTACGGGGCTGCCATGGCCCTAGACTCCAGCTAAGGCATAGCTAAGAAGTCCACTAAAGCCCACTAAATCCCGCCCCGAAGAACCGGCCCTAGAGAAGACATGATGTCCCAAAGTTAACCAAAAAGAAAGCTAGCTTCAAACCCGGCAGTGGCGGGGTGAAATAGCCTCGCGACGCGTGTAATTTCCGCAGAAGTAACTCGCCTGTCATTGTCAGCGAAACGCGGTGTCACTATACATCTCATATTTATCATAATGTCCACTCTCACTCATGTTGAAGGGGTAGATGGACATCCACCGCACCTGGAGCCAAGCCAATTAGGCACGAAGGAATAGTAAGTGGGCTGGCAAATTTTTTTATGTTATTTTTCTTTCCTTTCGCGATCTTCCCCTCCTCACTCTCTCAAAATTACCCCGCGCCACAACGTATGCTGGCATCCTAGAGAATTTTTGGAGAAAATACCTAACCTGACTGGAATTTCATTGATATGTGAGCAACTAGCTGGGAGTCATTCTACGATAATTCTCTATCCCACCTCTCCTCGAAGGCGCGGGCGCGCAAGGGTCAAAAACGTACCAAGGACGAGAATGAAGCCCATGTTAGAAACGACGAGAAGGGAAAGGGGGAAGATGATGACAACGGCAGCGATGAAGACGAAGATGAGGACGACGACGGCGACGACCCCGGCACATCGTGGTTCACAGAACACAGCGCGCCCGAGAAAGTCATGAGCTTCCTCACCTCCGAGTCTTTCCCGCTTGCGCCCTGTAATACTAGTACGAGTACACAGACACAATCGCAATCGCAACCACAACCACAACCACAACCCAACATCCTCGACCTTGGAACGGGGAACGGCAGCATGCTCGCCCTCCTCCGCGACGAGGGGGGTTTCACGGGTGGCCAGATGGTCGGAGTCGATTATTCGCCCAAGAGCATCGAGTTGGCGAGACGGTTGCATCATCTTGACTCCTCTTCCATGCGGGACGACCTGGCGGATACTACTACTACTAGTGGTGGTAGTGGTACACCCGCAATCCGCTTCGAGGTATGGGATGTCTTTGACAAGCGAGTTGTGGAGGAATTGGATTGGTTCCCTGCTGATCAGGGCGGGTTTGACATTGTGCTGGACAAGGGGACGTTTGATGCCATTTCGCTTTCTGCGGCGGAGGTTGTGGTGGATGTTGGGGCTGCGGCGGGGGAGGGTGGAGCAGAAGGCGGAGAAAAAGAAGAGGAAAATGTGGATACGAAGAGGTCGCGCGTGGTACAGAGGAGGGTGTGTGAGCGGTATCCCGGCATTGTGAGGGGGTTGGTACGCAAGGACGGGTTTCTGGTTGTTACGAGTTGTAATTGGACGGAGGAGGAGTTGATTAGGTGGTTTACGAGGAGGGAGCTGGGGGAAGGGGAAGGCGATGGAGGGGATAGGCTGGTGGTATGGGGCCGTGTTGAATATCCGAAGTTTCGGTTTGGGGGGCAGGAGGGCCAGGGGGTGTGTACTGTTTGTTTTAGGAGGGTGAGTGGGAGCTGAGATGGGCGCAGTGTCCGGGGTTAAAAGCTATGATAGGGTGATGAGTTATGAAAAATAGAATACAGAATAAAAATCATTTTCGATATCAGATCAGTGTCATGAACACGACCAGTTTGCCTAGGGTTCGGTTGAGGCAATTAATTCCCTGCTATTCTGGAGCTCTGGTGTAAAATTGATCGCAACCAATCGCCATATAAAAAAGACATGAAAAATCTACATCCGAATGGCAGTCACTATTTCACCCCTTTCTTCAAGAACGCAACAACACACCATCTTGCCCTGTTCTCCGGGCCCTCTCCCGGACGTACAGACATCCATTCTCTCGTAACCTCCCCTTCCTCACTCGTCGCATTGACGTCTCGTTCCCATATCTTCTCCACAACTAAACCCATAGCCACTGCCGTCTCAAAGAATGATGCCACAATCTCTCTTCCGGTATGGAATCCCGCAACCACCCAAGCTACGCCCCCACTTACATCTAACGAGAACGGCGGTGTTGGTGGCGCGAGAAACCACAATAAACTCCGTACAAGATTCTCATGCTGATCTCTCATCCACAGACAATCCGCCGCAATGATCCTGGTCAACGAGTCTTGGTTCTCCACGGAGAATCTCGAAGCAGCTTCATCGAGACCCAACACGCCCCATTCATGCGGCACTATGGATATTCTAGGTTGGAGATGTTCGGGAATATTATTAGCGACGTTTGCTTGGATGGCGCCGTACAGGGCGGGAGAGGAGGGATGGTCTGTTATCGTGACTTGGGCAGCACCGGCGAGAGCGCTTATGAGTGACGGGAGGGCCGCGCCTGGTATTGCATGGTGTATGTTGGTTTTTCAGCTGGGGCTTCGGGAATAGTTTTTTATTCAGGCATAATTAAGAGGGACAAAAAAAATAAAAATAAAAATAAAAAGACTATAAAGGCACGCGAATATTGAATATAGGTATAGAACTTTGCCTCCCTTTTCCCAATATTGCTTTTCGCACCACATAAAAAGAGAAAAAGAAACATGTACGAAAAAATTTATATATAACTATATATATAAACATGGAACCACGAAGAGCACCGGAAAGGATGAAAGAGGATAAAGTACAAGGTTCGAAATAAATCATATGAAACTCCCGAAAAAAAAGCCGTTTTCTTTACCCCTGAACCCAGGAGATACGGAATAAAAAAACTAGAACAACTCGAAGGGCAGCTTACCTGCACCAAGCTCCAAAACCTTCTCCCCCCGTACGTTCCAAATTAGGTCCTTATCTATCCCCGCCCCATTTCCTCCAGCCAGAGCCACCATCGCGCGTTCAATCCCTTCAGCAACAACTAGGCTGCCACCCCACAAGTAATGCGCGAAGAGTCGCCTTCCTTCCTCAACACCTTCTTCTCCCTTGTCGTCCTCCTCATCACTCCTCGCCGCATTGGGGTAATCAGGAACCATAACCTTCAGATCACCCCAGGCGCCTGAGGTGTATAGGACGGTCTTGCCGGGTTCCCCTAGACATGATGACGCCTCGTCCGGGTAGAGGTGTGGGAGGAAGCTTGTGAGAAGGTCTTCGACGTCGTCGGTGGAGGTTGAGGAAGGGGATGGCGGGGACGGGATCTGGGTAGTTGAAGGGTGGGAGGGGGATTCATGATCATCATGGTGATGGTGGTGGAGTTTTACGCGGGATGGGAGCATCGCGTGGTGTTTTTGGTTTTTTCCTCAGAGGTAATTTTTGTGCGTGGGACATTTGCAGTAGAGAGACTAGTTAGAATCTTCTAGTTAGGTAACATGATTGCTCGTACACCAGAGTGAGAAGAAAAGAAGAGGAGATGTATAAAAGGGAATGAATAGTGTGGTAGTAGCCACGGGAAAAAATAAAATTTCAGGTGTTTGTTGGAGCGGGAACGAAAGCCTTATCTGATGCGATGACGTTTATCTTATGGTATGTAAACAAACAGCCAATGATAAATAGTATGGAAAAATGTTTTATGTATTTCTTTGACCAGCTATCAGTCAATCTTCTTCTCTTTTCACGTTGTCCGAGAACCCGGTAATAATGACCAATTGCATATTATGTCACTTATTACAGTTGAAACCGAGACATCTTCATCACACTCATGCCAGGGAGGGGAGGAGAGAGGGAGGACATTAACTAACCAGCCAGAAGCAGTTGAGCAATGATTTTCGAAACACCAGCAGCTTCCAGTTACCTGAAGGAAGAACTAATTGAGGATGAAGACTACCTAGGACCCAAACTATTTACCCTCGCTATCCCCGGTGCTGAGACGATAATACATTTGTAGTTCACCAGCCTCCTCTCTTTGCCTATGCATTCTTCCCTGCTCCCCGTACTCCGTGCATACTACTACAACCCCTCACTTAGGCGGACCTGCATAAGTATATAACGTCAACGCTTTCCCGAAAATAGCCTCCAACCCCACTCAGCCCTGAGTACCCGACGTGAGTACCCGCGCTCTTCACACGTAGAATTTGGGTGGGAGAGCGACAGGGGAGACAACGGCGTGATGGATTATAGTGACAGGAACAGGGTTGGCGTGCTGCAGTCTGTACATAGTAGTAGCTGTAGAAGGGTAGACGGGCTCAGGGTTGAAAATTTTAGCTTCCGCCTGCTTTTCGGATGGGGACCATGCTGTGGTTAGTAAACGATTGGACAATAATAATAATAATAATAATAATAATAATAATAATAATAATAATAATAATAAGAAGAAGAAGAAGAAGAAGAAGAAGAAGAAGAAGAAGAAGAAGAAGAAGAAGAAGAAGAAGAAGAATGGGGGCTGACTTGCAGTTCCGCGCTGATCTTGCGCCAGTATGGAGAACTCCTGATGGGACTGACATCTATGTATAGTATATATAAGTGTACATATACGTGTAAGTGAACTGCTAGCACAAGTATGGAGGAAGGAAGGAAAAGCTATGATAACCCCGCTATAGTCGCCTTGCCTTCTTGCAGCGTCGGAGATAGAAGTAAATACAGAATAGCAAAGACTCCCGCTAGTAAGAGTGTTTATCTAGTTATATCCCTCTCTCTATGGCAATATTTATATATACCTAGTTTATCCCAATCGATCCAGGAAACCCTCCCCAAAGCAGCAATATACACCTATAGCCAATCCACCCCCCTCATCAGATCTGCAAAAGCTGAACAAAAAAAGCAGAAATGAAAATGGACCCCGTAATCCAGAAATCCATCACAACCTCCCGCGCCCTCACATACTCCTACTACATCTCCCCTCAAACACCACCACCACCCTCATCAACAATAAAACCCTTCCCCCCTCCTCTTCCTGCACGGCTTTCCCGACGGCCCCCTCCTCTGGCGTCCCTTCCTCCCCCACTTCCTCCACTTCCCGCACCGCCTCATAATCCCCTCCCTCCTCGGCTACCACCCGCACGACCCAGCCGCCTACAGCACAAAGGCCATGGCCGCCGACCTCGCCGATCTCCTCGTTGCCGAAGACATCGACACAGTCGTCCCATCGGCCACGACTGGGGCGCCTTCATGGCCACGCGCTTCTGCCTCGGCACCCCACGCGCGTCGCGGCGCTGGGAATGCTGAACGTCGCGTACATACCGCCCGACCTGGCGCAGCCGTTTGATCTGAATGCCGTGAATAAGGCGATTGAGGGAATGCTGGGTTATGCGAGTTGGGCGTACTGGGAGCCGTTTACGCGGGAAGGCGGAGTGGAGGTGTTGGAGAGCAATGTGGGACGGCTGTGGGAGGTTATGCATGCGGCGCGGCCTCAACCGGAGTGGATGAGGGAGTGTGTATCACGAGGAGTTCGTGGGGAGGGTGACGGATAAGGAGGCGGGCGGGATTGGGCCGGCGCTGTGTTGGCATAGGGCCATGGCGGAGAATGTATATTTTGAGGCGGAAAAGGTGTTGGCGAAGGAGGCGTCGGTGCTGATGGTACCGACGTTGTTCGTCGCGTGTCCCGGCGATGCAGTGTGGAGGCCCGAGTTTATAGAGGCGCCGAAGCAGGCGGGGTTGCTGCCGGATTTGGCCGTTGTGAGGTAGGTGATTGTGGGCACTGGGGGATTATGTATGAGAAGGCGGAGCAGACGGCGGGTGTTATTAAGGGGTTCTTGAAGGAGAGGTCTGGGTCGCAGTAGGGTAATTTCTTTCAAGGGGTGGTTTGGTTGATTGGTTATTGCGGGCTGTTTTTGAATCACCCAAGATATTTATTGCTTTCTTGAATCCTGCGTTCCAAGGCAAGATAGGTTGCCTCTTTTCCAATGCGATTCGTTTGTTCTACCCATTGGGTATAAAAGCTAAAGGGATGTGTAGTGCAGAAGAAATAACCACAAAAAGCTAACACCTGCTGCAGACGGACAGTGAAAACGGGCAGATAGGTCTAACAGGAGAAACTGCAAGAAATTCCGTGTATTAAAAGAAAATAAAAGTTCAAAAAATAGAAACATGAATGAAAATATACACGCTGGGGTATCATTGCATGTGTAACGGGCAAAAACAGACAGAAAGATGCAGGCAGGTGTATGGAAATGGTATAAAATGGGCGGGAAAGAGGCTCAAATGATAAGAGAAACGCCAAAACACCCCCCATGAAATCATGAAATCATGAGACGTATAATAAATACATTACAACTCTACCCCTCAAAGCCGGCGATACCACTGCGCTCTCCTCCAAGATTTCGTCCGCGTCAGCTCCTGTCGCAACCCCAACCCTTCCTCTGCCCTTGCACATTCTCCTCCTCTATCCTCTCCATCATCTCCGCCCTCATCCTCTTCCTCCTCAACCGGAACCCCCTCAACCATCTTAACCCTCCTCCCCTCCCAAAACGTAACCCCACCCGCAACCATCCCAGTCACACAGCCCGCAGCAATAAGAAATCCCACCGCCCAACTGGGCCGCGTGAATCTGTTCAGCCCCCACATGATCCCCGCGAGGCCGGCTTGCAGGGCTGTGTTGATGACGTACATCCAGACAAGGAGGTCCATGAGGAAGGGTTTTGTGGGTGGGGCACGGGCACCTGTTAGGGGTGCTGGGGGAATGGAGGTTGGCGGGAGCGGTAGGGAGGGATTTTGGAGGAGTTGGGTTAGTTCTTCTTCTGTGTAGGGGTATTCCGTGTATTTGTTGTTCTTGTTCTTGTTCTTGGTCGAAGAAGACGGCGGGGAAGACGGGGAGGTGGATATAACGGGTGGCGTGCCGAGATCCTCCGGCAGCTTCTCGCTGCCGGCCAATCTGAACCAGCCCCGATGGACACCGGCGAGCTTGCGTAGGGAGTCATGGTTGTTCATAACTCGCCATTGAAGGAGATAATAGAAGCCTCTGAAGCGCCAGGGAATGAGACCGAAGCCTGTGACGCAGAACAACGCGTTGAGAATCTGCGAGTCGATTTCTATCCAGATTTGCCGGGCGGATTCTGGTGCGGTGCAACTTGGGTTGCACATGGCGGGTGCCACATTGAGGAGCAGGAAGAAGATCATGGCGCCCCATGCTACGATGTTGAGGCCGTAGAGCGTCACCAGAAAGCCGAACGGGGTAATAACGAAGCGGCCAAAAGCCTTCAGGCCGATTATTGTCGCCTGGGTCCATGTGTGTTTTGGCGGGAAGCGGTAGCCGTTGGGATATGTGCCTGTTTCATCAGGGATGGGAGCAGCTGAGACTGCTTTTGCTGCCTGGGCGGATTTGGCATTTATGGCGTTCTTTTCAGATACTGCCCGTGGCTGCCTGCTGGATGGGGCTGATACATCCACATCCCTTTGATTCATTTCTGTTTCTGACATTGTATTATCATTGCTGCGGCTGTTCCGTAGAGGATCTGTAGTGCACCGCTGGAGCTCAGCCCCATGCTCCTGCTCCTGCTCCTGGAGAGCATTCAATTGCGTAGAAGTAGTAACGCGCGTACCAAAGGTATTTGCTCTAGACAATTTCCGACGCTGGATCTCGTGGGCAGTGCTTCCTCTACGTTCCAACTGACCTTCCTCCGTCCAGCCATCAGAGCTGAAGCAGCCTGTGCGGATCTCGTTGAGTGTTGGAGCGCGCGAAGCGATATCCCCGGTTGCCATCCACATGCCCGAGGGAGGGTTTGATTCGAGGAATTTCAGGGAGGCACTGCGGAGGCGACGAGCAGTTGTCGAGGAGGTATCGGAGGGCTTGGACGTTCTGTTTGACTGTGTTGGCGTCGAGGGACCCATGTTGGCTGTTGGTGTGGCTGTTGTGGGTTGAGTAGCGATAGGAGAAGAGTCGGGAGAGCGACCATTTTCATCTTCAAAAACAGATGGGAACGGCTCCATTCCGCCGTATGCTTTTCAATCTACCCTGGATATTCGAAGCAATTGATGGTGAGAATTGAGTGTTGGGAGAAGGTTGAACGGTCAATGGAGATTGGGGATAGCCCGAACGGGCTGGAGGGAAGGGGAACCGCACTGTGCTGGCATTGGGACAGTGGGGAGAGACAGAAGATCCCTTTTTTAGATAGGGCCTTGACAGAATCGAGGTCTGGAACCTGCCACGTTCGGAGAGTGAGGACGCAAGCCAAGCCACTCATATATAGTCAGCATAAAGATAGAGAGCATGGAGTAGGACCCAAGGTAGCAGCTGGAGCTTGCTTTGGTGGTGAACAATGACCAAGTAGTCGTTGTCGAATTTGGTTAGGGCTGACAAGCTTGGAAGGTTCCAAGGCCAGGCTGCCCTTTGGGGTGGGTGCAGAGCCCCGGAGTCTTGGAGGTCTAGCCTATATTAGTTAAAGCCTAAAGCCTAACTACCCACGGAGGTTCACCAGCTCTGGCAGTGCGGGGCCCTAAGAAGGAGCCAGAGTACCACTACAATTCTTCAGAAAGAATATTTTCCAAACCATAGTTAGATATTTACAATTAAATCTTTCTTCATAAAATACGTTCTCTCAAGATGATTTGCCGTCTTCCGGCATTCTGCTTCTGCTGTGTGTGTTCGATTGGGCACTACTTGCCTCTGGGCTCGAAGCAGCCCCGTGTATCTCGCTGGCTTCCTTCGGGGAAACATCAGTTGAACGACTCGATGAGTGACATCTCTGTAGTTGGCAACTGCATTAAACGTGCTGGCGCACTTGAGTCTGTTGTGATGCTTGTGGAGGATCCGTTTTGAGAACCTTAGAATGCTGCTGTTGCTGCTGGTTCAGTAGTCCTCAAAAACTACCAAGATGAGATGGATGATTCACAGATCCAGATCAGCATTTACGTTCAGCTCTCTAACTTGTTGCACACAGTCATCTAGATTTCTGAGTTCATAGTTATGTGATAGAGATAGATAGTATAGATCTTTCTTATTTATTGATGTCAACTACTTCTATGATACCTCATAGACTAACTTAGCAGTTTAATTTCTTGAGCTTCTAGAATGGATGATCTTCTTTCTTTGTTAACGTAGGTAAGAAAACAATGCTCCTAGTGGAGGCAGATTAAGAAGATTCTTCATCATTTAGAGCTGTGGGAGCGCTCAACAGTGCCTGCATTGTGGAGAATGATCCGAAGGATTACCAGCTTAGCACCCTACTCTAATATTGGGCAAATTTTGAGGGGCTCTGTGTGTGTGTGTGTGTGCAAGATATGTTGTGAGTGAAACCAAGGTTTGCAAAGTATATGAAAATCATTTATCATTTTTCCAATTTGTATGAGGGAAATGGTGATTGTTTGGTTGTTGTACACGTACATTTAATATTTATTAGCATTTTTCACTTCTTTTAAATTCTCCCCCCCCAAAACTCTATTGCCTGTGATGTATGTGTTATGCATTATGTATGTGCGAATAAATAATAGCAGTACTTTTCTTAGTCTATGCCTACATCTATGAGATGAGTGATTTTTCTGTTTCCATATGGGAAAACAGGGTTTTGTCTGAGCGGGAAGGTTTAGGGAATATTTCTACTCTATTCAAGCCTGCGATTTCCAAGCAAGGAGGATTTGGCAGAAAGGGTCTCATGCACTGCTCTCCCGGCAGTAGATTTAATCTCATTATGTACGGTCTAACTTCTATCCCGTCGATAATATGTCATTCGGTACATACTCTCGCTATTCGGAACCACACTCTGAGGAATATTATGGCGGGTATGAACGGATAAATTGGATACATAAACATATAACATATTGACAATGTAGTTCTCTATTTTTGTAAATGTTAGAAGCGGGTTTGACTACAGAGGAAACTAGCTCGACTCCTTACATCCGTAGAATGCCAGGCCCACGTAGACGTAGACGCAGACATAGACCTCCTTCTCTCCCTTGTTCACACATCCCTATCCACCCAACTCTGCACCAAGCCTTCTCTCGTCGCCGGATACCGCTTATATAGCACATTCTCTCCATCCAAAATCGTATTGCCCATTACAAACAGAGGTCGTGGTTGCTTTTGGGCCATTACGGCACATCGCCAAGCGAGAGCCTGTTCGTCCACCGCTGTAAGAGACTCGAAATACGCCGAGCCATTGGTAACGTCTGCGGTACTCTTGTAGATATGCAGGTGCAATGCCAGGGAGGAGACTGCGTTGTGAGCGACTGATGGGATGAGGGTACGAGATAGGTGGATGGTTAGGTCTGGCTTGTTGTTGGTTTGGTGTTGCGAGATCTTGAGAAGGTTGGGGTTGGCGCTTCGTAGCTTTTTGAGAATCCCAAAGCGAGCCTAGATATGATTAAGGAGTCAGTGGGCGAGGGGGACGGATAAATACATAGTAATACTGTTTATTTATTTAGCACTATGGAACGTACTCGGTCATGTGCTTGGCCCCAGCTCTAAAGTTATAAATTGTTAGCGGGAGTGCTCGATTTGCAAGGCTAGGAATATCTAAAATTCACCTTCTGCTCTGGATCATATGATGATAGGCCGTTTAAACCTAAACATACCGTCTGGAGATAGGCATTGTACAATACTGCGACATACCATGTTAAGAGAGAAAATAATAGAGAAGTGGAGATCGATCAATCACAACGTATACACACCATCCTTAGCTGGCCTGCCGTTTCCAGTAGCCCCTAGCACCTCCAACAGTTCGGGCTCTGATAACAGAACAAGGGCAATAGATTCCGCCAAGCATTCATTAAATGCGTTGTAAATGCTACCGAAGACCGACTTCGGGATCTTCCCCGTCTGGTACCAAGTCACGATGGGTTGACCGTTAAGTGGACTAACAGGAACATTGTCCGGATCGAAGCTGTTCTCCTCGATGAGCCTTCCGCAACCATGCCCGATGAGCTCGTGGACTGAGACTATGGCGCTAAACGTTCTATGCCGTAGCTGTTTGTATTGCTCGATTTCCTCGGGAGGTAGGAATGGGATATGCTCGTAAAAATGCACTGCTGCTAAACGGTTGGATAGAGATATATTCTTCCGCCCATGGGTACTGCGAACAGGTCTGTACTTCGGAATATTAGACTATTTTAACGATTGGGAGGAAGTCGGCTCTTACATTCGGACCGGTTATTCCGCTCCATTGAGTGGACGTGCAAAATGCAAGCACTAGCCTTCTATTAACAGACATTCTAGAGCGCGGGGAGGGGCTAGGGGACAAGAACGTATAGTTAGCCTTACCTTGCAAACTCACAAAGTCAGGCTTCACAAAGGTCAAACTCTCGAAGGGACCAAGATCTCCAGACTCCGCATTAGAATTAGAATCAAACTGACACCACGGAAGGAGTCGAATGAACTTCCTAGCGTTCTCCGCTAGTACTCCTATGGCCTCGGTCTCGCTTTTGTTCTGAATTGCAACCAACCCTTCCCATTCGCAGCGAAGACCCAAGGGGTCCCGATAGGACTCTATGAAGCCAACAACGGTTTCGACTGGGGCACTCTCGTCTTTGACCCAGGATACTGAGGCGTCAATATGGGCTTGCATGTTACCGGTGCGGAAGTGTTCTATATTTTTTGCCAGGTAAGATCGTTGTGTACCGCTCCGGGCGTATTTCGTGGCTTCCGAAATGTTTTTCACAACTTGCTGTAGGGAGGTAGAATGGTCTCCATATGTGTATTGGATTTTCGCACAACCGTCATTCAGATGCACAATTTGTTTTGGAGAATCTGGATCCCCACGATCCACCGAAGCTATCAGCAGTTCATAGTGGACCTCGCCCTTTTTTTCTGATTTTTTCTTCAATCTGGTGTTTTGCAAAAAAAGCCCACGGGCTGAGAGAACATCCTGAACAAGTTGAATCTCTGACTTCGAAATCGAAGGGGATTGCGGATAGTACTCGCTCTGACCACCGTTCTCTGGTAGGCCTAGAATCTCAGGTTTCTCTAGGTACATGCGGTCTTCAATAGATGCATAAATTTGTTGAGTTTCTTTTGAAACAGAGCAAAGCTTGCCAAATGCTGCTCGGCCAAGACGCGGAAGGTTCTTTGTGTCGCCGTACCCCTAAAACCGAGTTTAGAACGATGGCATCAAAGCTTCAACCCTTGGGCGTGCGACGTACACGATAATTTCCAAGGCTGTCCAAGAACACTGCAGCGTAGTCTAAAAAGTACTCAAGATCTTGGGGTTCAGTATTGGACTGTTTCAATAACAATTTCCAATCTCCATTACAAACTTTTGAGAGCTTGATAATAAGATCGAATATGCCTTCAGACTCGGGAGAGACTTGACGAAGCAATATTCTTGCACCGCAATATGAAGCACTGGAAAAATTTAGCATTCTTTTGAAGTCAGATACGGAGTACAAATGGCTGGCTGATATTACTTACCGGCTCATGTAGTGTGCATACAGCTTTTCCTCAGAGGAACATGACTCGAATGCCTCGTTGCATTCTAATAGATAAATAGGAGGCCTGTTCTGAGCTAGGAGACGATCTGAAGTCATTGTGTCGTTCTCCTTTCGCTCGCGATAGATTTGAATAAGCAGAATCACCATCCGATTGATGATGGTCCGTTGAATATCCAGGTCTGCCGGGAGAAGGCCCTGCCAAACACGTGCAGCATCGAGGATTCCTTCTAAGATTTACCTGGAGCATTGTGAGACATCTTGGAACTAATGTAGAGATTGAGAAGTAGTTGGTTGCTTTGTTATGTATGAAGAGAGTCTAGCTGCTAGCCATGCCTTCATCTCCTGTGATTCATGCATCTACAGTGTCATTTGTCATCACAGCAGTATTTTTTAATCAGTTTCATTAGTTATCTTAATTATTATTATTATTATTATTATATACTAACACAGGGAATGAAATTATTAATGGGCATATTTAGCGGACTGTCAGGCATCGCTCCACCAGAGTCCCACTGGGACCCTGTCTTCGAAGGCAGCCAGCGCACAGCTTTACTACTGTGAATGTTCTCTACTCTCTATTTTCTCTTCGTATTCTCACATCGCTTAGGGGATCCAACAAAGCCAACCCAACCCAACGCTTTGTGAATTGTTGCCCCCACCATCCGCCTGCGCAAGGCAACCAATGTCACGCGCAATTTATATGCTTCACCATCCATGGATGTAGACCAATTTCCAATTTGGGAGCCATGGCCCTGCTACTGTTTGTTGATATGAGTCGCTCGCTTCCCAGACGCAACTAGCTAGCCAATGAGCGGCGTTATTGGCCGTCAAGAAAACCCTACATCCATCCTTGTCGGAGTACAGTTCTTCCAATCAAGTGTGCCTCTCGACGCCAGCAGAGGGAAGAGGGTGAAGGCTGAGGAGGCTTCAGCCTTGTTTTCAACGATCAAGAATCCCCCGCAACTTCCTCCTATCTTCATCACTTGGGCAAACTGGAAAGTGTCTTATTGAGGAAGAAATCTACCACGGGAATCAACCCTAAGAACTCGTTCATTGTAGGTTCTTGCTTCTCCACCTGATGTTGATAGTCCTGAGACGCGCTGACTTCTCACTAGCAACCCAACCTACTACAGAAATGGCATCCACTGGCCAATTTGACCCACAAATCCACCTCGAAGCATGCACTGAAGCGGCAGATATGGAGTTCAAAAATA
The DNA here is from genome assembly GCA_018296065.1 of Blastomyces percursus. Classification (NCBI taxonomy): domain Eukaryota; kingdom Fungi; phylum Ascomycota; class Eurotiomycetes; order Onygenales; family Ajellomycetaceae; genus Blastomyces; species Blastomyces percursus. The sequence goes on along the minus strand of JAFEJD010001323.1, from coordinate 21,780 downwards.
TGCTTTCTCGGAGCATCGAGAGCAAGGCCCAGCCGTGGAAAGCCTTGTATTGTGTCCATCCTTTGGACAAGCCAACGTCCGACAGTCTCCACGATAAGCCATACTTCAAAGGAGACCACTGCGGAGACGACTATCAGGCTGGAGATTATGGCAATGGCGCTTGATTGCTTTAGAGCTGGTACTATTATGCTTCATGGGATAAGCTATGTCCTTATACGAGACTACGCGATATGTAAGGCTTGGGTGATGCGACGTTTTTATGTATGCTGTTTATGATTTGTTTCATGTTGCCTGAATGCGCTTTATTGAGGAGGATTTGCGGGAGTTGAGGCGAGAACACGATGTGGTATATGAGTCCTTTTCAACTTCAAAGAATTTCATTCTTACGGAAACCATGATCAACCAATTCCTCGCAAATTGACACGCCTAGAGGAGCATGTCTCACTAGTTGCTTACCTTTATCAAGACTGCTTTCTCATTAACCTATCACCACTACTTTTAACTCTAAGCTCTCCCGTGCGCGAGTGACACCGTTAGATGATGGCATCTGGAATCCCGTGTGAGGAACCCCTTGTTAAAAGTTAGTGAAATGTATGGGAAGAGAGAGAGTTAGAAGCCTTACTTCTGTGGGTTTGGGAGTCGTAGTTTGTAATTAGTAATACCTCGTCTTTCGTTTGATCTGAGAGGTAGTACCACCGATGATCGGTATTATGTAGTACACAATAAGTTTCACTCTCAAAATCAGGGTATATATGATCGCTTTCGATGAGGTCCCCTTTGACAACCGTCTCCGAATCGCACACTGCCAATGGATAGTCCTTTATTGGCCCAAACAGAGGCCGCCAGACACTACAGAGTGAGTAAGATTAAGTTTGCTTGTGAGCAAGTGTATTATTCTATCTCACCTCAAAAGTCGCACTCGACCATCCAGCACCTTAGCGCCTTTCTCCTGGAATATCCGAATAGCTCTATTTCTTGAGGCCATAGGAGTCATATCTATCGAATTAATTACTTTCTGTTTATGTTGACCTAGAGTTGTGGGCATACCGATATGAATCATATTGCTAGCAGGGCGAATGTCCCGGTTATTTGGGTCCCCACCAACTTTGCGAAGCTGGATTGTGATTGTTAGCTGGTGTATGTGAAATACGATGGAGTTTTAGTATACTTACTTGGTATTGATAGGTTCTGACAGCATTAGCCTTCAAGTAAGTCTTGACGAAGTCTTCCATTTGTTGAATATATTTATCAATGCTTGTCTCCGTGTCAAGAGATTCCTCAGCACAATGGGAGATCCATTGAAATCCTTCCTTATCCAAAGAGAAACGACCCAAATCCTCTGCTCTGACGTCATTTATATTCATTGGATATGCCTTGAGCTCTATGTTCTGGCGTGGTAGTCCCGCTGGCAGAGTGCCAACAATTTGGTAAGGTTTAACAGTAAGCCATTTTTCATCAGGAGCCAGATAGTTGACAATCGCTGGAGTGATAGTGTTTTTGCATGTTAGAATGCTCTTTCATATTCTAGAGTTAGCTAGTGTAGAGAGACAATACGATTTGATAACAAAGAAACCTCAATTTTTAATCAAGAATGCAATCTACATTTGACTCTTCAATGAGATATGGCCTGTCCTTGCGCTCTACACGATCTGTCTCTAGAATTAGAGGACTCACACTTCGAGCACTCGTTCCAAGCTCCACTGTTGCCTCAATCACTGGCCTGAACGAATCCCTATGGTGAGTTGCTTGTTCGTACGAATGAGCGGCCGCGATGAGGCGCTGGTCATCCCATCTTCGCCCTACAAAAAGTATTGCGTTCCTTATATAAGTTAGCATCCATTTCAAATGCACTCTTGCCATGGTACTCACGGGATATTGGGCCCTGTCACTAGGAGATTGTCAGGCGTATATATGGATGGAAAGTCGCTCGGATAGAAGCCCATCGGCACTGAAATGGTAGGGCAGCCACCATAGTTCGCCGTTGTGTCTACCCATGAGGGAGCCACTAGAACATCACATTTATGCGTATCTAAGAGTTCTGGTATCTGGCGTCCAATAAAAAGACGTCTTGACCGGGACTTCTTATATTCTTCCGAGTCAAAATCGAACCTTTTCCCAATGTCCTCCGCTTGACCCCATTGTTTCATACCATATCTAGCAAACAGCTCTTCTGGTGTCTTTTTTGTGTACTCCATAACGTCTGCCAAGGTGTGTAGTTCGCAAGGGTTGACGTCAAAGCTTTCGAGAAATTTTGCCATATCTGTCGACCACCAAGCATATTAGCACTTAAGACGAGTCATCCAAATTTGTGGGGGAACTTTACTTTCTCTTAACTCCTTTCTAAATGACAGACGCCATTCCGCCCGTTCTATGTCTGGGTACTTCGGGGACCATTGAGAGAACTCCAAGTTGTCAACTATAGTCGCGCCATGTTTCTCCATCACCTTCAGCGCCTCGTCAAATTGCGCCATAACAGTTTCATCAAGCTGAAAGCAATGCCGAGGAATCTATACGGGTTTAAGTGCACAAATCCTTATGAAGTAAGTATTGAAAATCTTACTCCAATGCGCAAACCACGTAGCCCATCTGGACCACAGCTTTCGGAGAAGTCTGTCCCTTCTGCAGGCCGAATATTATGGCCATCATCCCTCGGGTCTGCGCTGGTGAAATTGTCAAGCCGGTCGATGCCTAAATGGATCAGATAAAGTGGACAAAATGTGAGGCCTACGTTTGCCATCACTTACCGGCGATGGCAGTCAAGACGGTAGCAGCATCGACGACCGTTCTACCTAGCACGCCCACTGAATCCTCCCATTCAGTGACACAGTAAGCACCATACCTTGACGTCAATCCCACAGTTGGCTTGAGTCCTACGATGCCGGAAACTCGTGCAGGAGAGGAAATGCTGCCAGTTGTCTGTGGAGATTAATAACAAAACTGAGGTACAAGCGAAAATAAAAAGAATATCCTGGCTAACCTCAGTACCAAGAGCCGCGGCAGCAAGACCAAGAGCCGTTGCTACTGCGCTTCCAGAAGAAGATCCCGCAGGGCTCTGATTCTTCGCATAGATCCCAAGACCCTGGCCTCCAACAGCAGACCATCCACTTATAGACTTTTCCGGAGCTCGAAAATTTGCCCACTCGGAACAATTCGTCTTACCAAGGATGATTGCTCCAGCGCTATGAAGTTTCTTGATTACTGTCGCTTCGAACTTAGGCCTTGCACCTATCAGACCAGAACACCCGGCTGGGAAAACGGGTTAACCCCAAAAGCTTCCTCTAGAAGAGTCGGTGGCTTACAAGTGGTGTCCATTCCATCAGTAGTTAGAAATACATCTTTGACGAGAATTGGGATCCCATGAAGACGCCCCCGAAGATTTCCCGAGGCTCTCTCTGAATCATATTTCTCTGCAATGTCAATAGCATCGGAGTTGACGGCGTTGATAGCTTTGACGACTTCGTTGACTTGATTGATGCGAGCGAGGTAGGCCTTCACAAGATGCACTTAGTTCCGCACTCGTCTGTCTATGAATTATAGGAGGTAGGGGCACATACCTTTACTAGATCAACACTGGTGAATTTGCGTTCCTCTAGACCAAGAAGAAGATCTCGTATTGAGGAGTTACTGAGGTTCGACATAATTTTCTTCGACATCTGCTGTCAAGAACTATGTGAAATAAATCTTACAGGTGAAATGTGCATCAGTCTTGAGAAACCAGAACCTGTTGGGAGAAAACAGAAATACGCAACGCTGCCTGTTAGTTTAAGCTCGTGGGCCACAGTGGGTCGCCCGCCGAAGTGGGTCTACCGCCAGGCCCTAAAACTTTCTTTCCGCGCCGCCCATTGGCGGACGGCATAGTTCTTGTCAGCCTCACTCTGAAAACCCTCTAAACTCGCTTTGGATCGGATCACCTCTATTTGCTTACGGAGAGTTCTAACTAGACAGGCATTCAAATTTCAATCATGCATCCGACCAAAAGCACACCCCGCTCGTCTAAAGATAGTCAATCAGAAGGCAATGGACCCTCTGCGTTGTGTCAGGTTTTGGGTAGATTTTCAGGGCTCTGCCAGAGGATTTGAGCCTTGTGATGGCTGCGAACCGCCGATGGGCCGTGCGGGGTTGAGATGCTGTTAAGATATGCACTTAAGTACGATCTGTAAAAGTTTCTCTTTCTATTGCGAAACGAGAGAGGCGATTGAGAGAAAGAAATTATTCAGAGACTATTTCGCCGCTTTCTCCTCATGTACAGCACGAGGGTGCTTTCAAGCTCTATTGTTATGGTCCTTTTCCATCCCCAGATACATTGGACAAAATGTTGAGGCTGTGGAAGAAAAAGGTAGGATGTTTTCACTTGGTGCCTCTGGTACTGCATCATTGGAGCCAGTTCTGTGTCCTTGGTGTGGTACTGGAACTGGAATTAATTTATTTTTGGCGACTAGAGAAGTGCTGCCGGCGAGTACGGCCCTGAAGGCTTGACTACCTTGTGGCCTTTAAAATATGATTCCTCAAAGATCAACTTGGAGTATGATTCTCTCTGACGCAGTGTGACGATATATATGCTAATGTTGCTTCAGCGTCGTCGCCATCCATGGACTCAACGGCGGTTCGATGTCAACATGGTCCCGGAATGACAAGCTGTGGCTTCGAGATTTTCTTCCGTCAACTTTTCCATCGGCTAGGATAATGACCTTCGGGTATAATGCGAACCTATTTGCGGATTGTGCTTCGGGTAGAATTACTGATTTTGCCAACAATTTGATCGCCATGCTTGCTGCAGAGCGACAAAAGCCAACTGTACGTACTCTCCGACCCTGCACTCACATTAACAGGTACTGATTTATTCAGGAGAAGCAAAGGCCAATTTTGTTTATCTGCCACAGCATGGGTGGTCTGGTGGTGAAACGAGTGAGTTTTCCTTTCAATATTGAATTGAAACTTTTATCGGCCGCTGAAATATTGCTACAGGCCCTCACAATTGCGAGGAATCGAGCCACCGGGGCTGATCTTCGGCAGGCCCAAATAGGTCTTGTTTTTCTTGCTACGCCACATCGTGGATCGGGCACGGCGAGCCTGGCAGATGTTGGCACGAAATTAATGAAGGCTTTGCAACTCGGAAAACCAAACACAAAATCTGCGAATGAACTCAAAGAGTTCTCTTCGACGGTGCAAGACATACACTCAGATTTCATTGACATCGGAGCACAGTATAACGTCCTAAGCTTTTTTGAGTTGAAGGGCTATCCGGCCCTTGGGCTAGTATGCAAACCCCCAGCTCTTTTCTTCGTATACTAATTTACTAACCCAAAGCGATAGATCGTAGATGAGTGGTCCGCACGAATGGATACCGAAAACGAGAAGTATAGGATAGGTTTGGCCGCCACCCATACAGACATATGTCAATTCTCAAGCGAGTCAGATGGAAACTACAAGATAATGATCGGCCAACTGGAGATGTTTGTTCGGCAGTTTCTGCTCGATGCTACCATACCACGTATGTATCCATTAACACCAGAATACGATATAATTTTTCTCTTTTCCCCATTTTGCTAATAACAACCGCAGAGAGATCTTCTGACACGACAAATCAATTTCTTTCAACCTTGCCCCTACCTGCGCCGAAAAATAGCCAGTACGTGCGATCCACGCATTCTCGGGATCTCTCATGGCAAGGCATTTTGGGGCAAATTTGTGCTTCAGACAACATTGTATCTACGAGTGCTGGTATGAAGCTTGTAGAGGATCACCCAGCGAAGTCGAATTCCTTATCTACGGCTGAAAGACCGCATCTACCCAACCGTCTACCCTATTTTTTCGAGCAGGGCTTTTGTTTCAGAGGTGAGTGTGTTAATTCGACCCGTTCGTTACTTAAAATCGGCAAACAGCATGCTAAGTACTAAGGGATATAGACGAGGAGCTGAGGATGATTGATGAGCACTTCCGGGATGATAAATATAAAATACCAGCTTTCGGGATTTACGGAGAAGGCGGAGTGGGTAAAACGCAAATCGCTCTTGGTCACATATACTCTCAGAACAATCGCACATATAAAGCCATTTTCTGGTTCCATGCCGATACGGACGACAAGCTCGCGAACGATTGCGACGCCATTACGATACAATTAGGATTACAAAGGAAGCGGAGCTCATTGGAGGAAGGTCCAAGGCTCTTCAATATTTGGCTCCAGGAAAATAACGATTGGCTTCTAGTGTTTGATAACGTAGAGCACATGGACATGGTTGCCCCCTATTGGCCAACATCCATTGGCAGCAAGGGATATATCATCGTCACATCAAGGAATACTCAGATCGCGAGAGCACCGCTTACAATGAGCAAAGAGATCGAATCGTTCTCCACAGACGACGGCGCCAAAATGTTGTTATCAGGGCTTGATTCATATTCTCCAGATGAAGAAAAAGTTGCGTATGAAATTACGGCCAAACTTGGAGGTCTCCCACTGGCAATACATCACATGGCCTGCTTCGCTACAGACAGAATGCTATCCTTATCGGATGTATTAAAGCTGTACGAAGAGGAAGAGAGCATGGTTATTGAGGCCGATGTGCACTTCGGCCAGGACCGCACTCTTGCTACGGTGTGGAGTCTTTCCATCTCGACACTCTCGGAACAAAGTCTGGAGCTTCTTGACACTATTAGCTTGTTTGATCCCGATTCCATTCCCACCCAGCTCATTGAGCATTTCAATGCCCTAAATGCACCGGATATCTCCAGTGCATTTACAAATCTTGGTTCGCATTTCAAAGCAATGAGCAATCTCCACTCACGGTCACTCGTACGGAAAAAGGGCCCGAGAACATCACAGATATTGTCAATCCATCGGTTAATTCAGTCTGCCGTTCGCCGGCCATGGACGGATAGCCAAAAGCTGACCGCTTTCCAAAACGCTGCATTCTGTATCTCACAAGTATATCCCCGCCAAATCAAAGGGCAGTCCTTAGCCGAAATGTACTCAGAATGCGCTACGTACAATTCACATATGTTGTCCATCCACAAGTTTTATTGCGCAAATAAGGACAAGCTCATTCCCACTCTAGAATATGCCGAAATACTGGCCCACTGCGGGTGGTATTACTACGAAAGAGCGCAACTCAATTCAAGCATGGACGTCCTGACGACCGCGAAGGAAATCTGCCTTCAGTTGACACAAGGCAAAATGAACGCCACGTTAGGCCTCGTCTACAACAACATAGCATGTGTGTATGCGGCTCGGCGCCAGCGAGAGGAAAATATGAAATATATCAATCTCTCTATCCGTCATCGTGAAGCCTCTCTAAGCCGGGACGATCCAGAAATCCAACAACTTGGTATTTCCTATATGAATTACGCCAACGTGCTTCAATCACGGAGCGTGAGGCGCGTAGAGGAGGCTGACATGTACTACAAGAAGGCCCTTGAGATTCGCGAAACCTGCCCCGGCGGTACACCAGAAGGGCTGGAACTGACTCTGACCGCCCTGGGGTCATTCAAGTTCATCGCAGGCGACGTGAAAGGGGCACAACCTTATATTGAGAGGGCCATTAAACTCCATCCATTACTCAAGGTGGACACCACTTTCACACTTCACACGCTATATGTATATGGCAGTATCCAGTGGGAACTTGGAGAGCGCGAAGAAGCTTACAAGTCCCAGTTGCGGTGTCTAGAAGGGATGAAGAAATTGGAAGGGGAAAGCCATTTTATGACAGGCGTGTCCTATCACAAGATAGGTTGTTTGGCTCATATGATGGGCAAAGAATTAGAAGCAATTGAGAACCTTGTATCTGCTCTCAAGACGTTTCGAGCTGTGGATACTGCTCCTGGTTTCGTGCCACGAACGTGTTTAGTACTCGGTAAAGTTTTGATCGAAAGGGGTCAGCGTCTCGGAGATGACTCTATCGTGGCTGAGGGGACAGCCCTGAAGCAGGAAGGAAGTGACCTTGCTTTTGCAATCACCGGTCGGAGAGACAATATGGAAACAGAACGGGACTTTGATGAATTGGTAGCTAGATCCTACAGGTAATGCAGGCCCAGAGTTGTGCAAATGATTTCCTATTTTCTTTCTGTGAATAAAGCGAAATCCAAGTGTACTCAGCAGCACATAGGGAGTCATTGCTGTGGTAGTTGTGTAATTGTTATCGACTTTTTTTTCTTTTTATCTTTTCTTTTCCCTGTCACCAGCCTATTCTCAACAATAAATAAATACTGAAACCTTACACGACACCCAATTGGGGGCTTATCAAATGGTCATATTTATTCAATATCAATGCTATTCAGTACGCACAAAACTTGGTTTAGAGTCGGACGCCGCAAGTACGAAAGAACATTGAGATCCTGTTCGGTATGTATACCATTTGAGAGCCTAGTCCTCGCCGCCCAGAAATTACCCGTCTCAGTGAGCAGTTTCATCCAAAGCTTCTGTGAGGTTTCCACAACGTCTCTAGCAGATCCCAAAGGCTCCCCTCCTAGACCAGATTTACCACGGGGAAAGAGCGTGTTTCCGACTCTGACGACAAATGGCGCAGTTCGGTCATGTTCACGAGCCCCGAAGGTGCATGCAAGAATCAAATCGCGTAGTATGGGCGGAGTTTTAATAAAATGAGGGAATTGCAATTCCTGCTCAACCGGGCGCGAGGTCATGATTGAAGTGGTGACGGATTCTACACCTTCGAAAATGCAATACAGGACCTTTCCTAGGGCAAATACCTCAGCCGCCTCCCGCTCAGAGGCGGACAGATGGGGCCACGCGATGTGATAACCTCTCGAGGGGTTTTGGTATCTCCCCGCTGGATCATACTCCTTCGCCCCGATAAGGTCAACCAACATGCCCCGGAATGACTCTCGGACTCCCGGGTCCGGCGCAACTCTGGAGAGTAGATTCAATGTTTCTATATGAATCACCTCAGGCGCTGTCCAAGCGTTCGGGGCTCCATTCTGCTCAAAATCAATCAACACGATGTCGTCGGCTTCCCCTGGCTTGGGAGGTGAAAGAAGTATGTTGTCAGGTTTAAGATCCGAGTAGAATGTTTGAGCAGCGGTATTCAAAAACATCAATGTTGATGTCACTTGCCTTGCCCATCGAAGCTGGTCATGCCACTCGAGCGTCCCATTCAACATTCGTGTGTGTAGCGTGCGCGCCAAGGATGCCCCCGAATAATAATGCAGAATGAAGCCAACTATTTTCGCAGATCTGCCACAGAGGTCTGGAATCGAAACAAGGGCTAGCGGTGGCTTGACCAAATGAGGGCTGGACGGTAGGGTAAGTAGCATCCGTAGCTCATGATATATATGCGCTGGGGCGCTCGGAGAGGATTTGAATATGACAGCTTCGCCAAAATGTCGCTCAGACCTGACCAGCGCCACATTTTCGTTGAGTATATCCAACAACTCCAGATCTTTGACATCAACAATCTTCGGCCACGACGACGGGGGTAGTTGCCATTGTTTTTGAAGCTGATCCACGGAGACTGACGAGTCTTCCCACATACTTGCAGCAAGTCGCACATTAACATTCGCCAGATCGACACAAATTTCCTCTACCAAAATCTCCGAACCAAATGGTAGGCTATTAAAATATCTAGGGAAATCATCAAAGCGCGCGCTCCATGCTGTCAAGACTTGAGCAAGATAGCAAGAAATCCCCAGATTCGCGACACGACTGTCGCTTGTATGGAAACTTGCACTGGCTTGAAGGGGTTTTAACAGCTGCTGTGGCCAATCCGAGTGGCTTGGAATGCGAACAGTGATTAGGAGCGGGTGAAGAGGACTGATGTCGGGGAGAATGACCCAGCGTCTACCCAGCAAGAAATTAGCAAAGACTTTCCAAGTAGGCGGTGGCAACGAGGGCCCAAGACAATCCGGAAATTTGCTTCGGGGCTCCTCCTCGTCAAGATGCGGATCTGCGCTGAATCGAGAACTGTCGAATGGACCGCTGCCATTAATGAGGTGGTCGAGCTGGCTGAATGGCCCCGTCGCGGAGGCATACTGGCGATGGACATCATTTGTGAGATCCATTTTGCTGGGAAACCTGGTATTTGAATTTTATCCAGGAACATCGCAAGGCTGGCTCGTGTCCAGCGGAATATGAGAAGCTGAAGCCCAACTATAGGTACAGAATCGACACGGAGGATCATATGTACTAACTAGTTGAGCCACCCGTGTGGCTGCGCTGCTGCACAGCAGATGACAAGAGAAAAGGATGCAGCTGTCATGGACATGGTGAAGAAGAATATTCTTGATGGGGAAAGGCATGCATTCTGCTCTACGTAGGTAGTAGATGTGTACTTTGGGTTTTGTTTCTTTGAGCTCCAGAGTATGTATGTATAGATAAATTCTCCACCTCAAGTCTGCCTCTGACAGGACTGAGATTTTCCATATCAAGCGGAACAAAACCAGTATGAAGAAGCATTTTTGTCCAGACAACCAGACAAAAAGCTCAAAAATAAACCATCCACAGATTGCTTTGTTATCCGTTTGTTCTCATAGAAGATAACTAACTACATGAAACCATGGCTACAGCCCATACAATTATAAGAAATATGAACACAAAAGAAGTACCATCGTCATATTCGGCTCTTCCTTTCAAAGTTGAATAATAATGAGGACAGAATAATAATGATTATTATTATATGGAGCAAGCCGAGCACGTCCTCTGAAATCCGAACAGTCTGGACACATCAGGGCACCACCAATGATACCGGCCGGCAACCTGGAAGTGGCGAATGTTGGCAGTGGGGCGCTTGGTACCAGCCAGGTACTCGCGATGGAGCCAGGATGGGCGGAAGTTGCAAAAAGGGCCTGAACATCGGTCCGGATGACCTGCGATGGGTTTTCTTTCTTTCTTCTCGTTGCCTCCCAGGAATAATATTTAAAATAAAGAACAAAACATGTATTCTGATCTCTACAGTTGCATTGCTTCTGACAGCTGTCAATCTCCTAGATACATATCCATATTTTTCGATATTATTTCCAATTTGTATCTCTATCCCATCGGCGCGACTGGACTGAGTGCTCGCTGCCAACAAATCCCTGCCGGACGGCCCTAGTCAGGAACCCGCTCTCGATTGCTGTGCGCTGGCTGGCAAGATCACGAACATCATGGAGTATTCTTCTGCTGCAGCTTAGTTTCGGCGGATGATAGAATATATCAGCTTAGAATATAATATAAAATAGCTAAACAGGAATATATTCAACTGGAGTTGGTGAAACAAGCCCAAACAACAAAAAAGAAAATGGAAAAAGCAACGAAAAAAGACATTGAAATAGGCCCTGATGATCCGCCCCCGCATCTCTCTCGCGCCAGACTAGAACAGTGCTGGGGAGAGGAGAGAAGAGGGGGAAATGCTCGACAAACGCCCTTTATATAGCTTATAATGGCCTCTATTCTTTCTTAGCACTGTTAGCAGCCACTTAGTAGTAAGTATTTAGTCGTCTGTAGCTTAGATCAGACGGCCAGAGCATACGAACCAGTTGAGCCACTCGTGGCCTGCTCGAGGGTTTTTGTTTTTTTTTTCCCCTACTGTTGGCTGGTTAGTTATTTCTTGCTGGTTATTACTAAGTGGAATAAAATCTTTGTGGAATTTCGGGGCAAGAAAAGGAAGAGAGGAGCGGAGAAAAGATTAACGATACATAAATGATATAGATAGATAGACAGAGGGTAGCTTGCGGTCTGTATAACTATACGGACACATCCGTACACTAATTGAGATACAATCAATCAATAATATATTGTTGCTGGCAAGTAAATCGGTCATAACTGTCATTATTTATTCTAATCATAGAAAAATACCAAGAATATTTTACCTTCGGCTCTTTTCCCTTTTTTTTTTTTTTTTTTCCGTCGTGCTCAAACCTGCTCCAAGCCTTCTGCTTCCTTGACTATTTTTTTATATTCTCCCGCGAATATATTCTTACTCTTTTCTCCAACCTCATTCTATCCCTCTGCTCTCTGCTCCCCTTGGGTTTTCTCGTCTATCGTTCTCTCTTTAACTCTCCTTCGTCTTCGTGCTGGCTGCCATCGTATTTCTTGCTGGGCTCCGTCTAGCCTGATCGTTGCTCCCCCCCTCTCTCTGCTGCCGCCGGGGCCGATCCTCCACACTCAATTACTGCCGTGTTTGCTGCTAATTCTCTCCCCTTTCTCTTCCCGTTTCGACTTCCACGACTTTTCTTCTCCTTCTTCTACTTCCTCTACTTCCTCTCCTTCTTCCTCTTCCTCTTCCTCCTCTGCTTCTTGTTGCTCTTCCTCCGGTCCTATCTTTGTTTTCGTTTTCCTCCAAAGGTTGACTCCTCACCCTACGCTCTTTCACGACAAGCTCTCCCTTCTGAGACTTGCTGTGGAAGAGTCCCCCCGGCCAATCCTCATCTTTCTCCAAAAATGGCTTCTTTCAAGGTGAGTCCTGAATCTTCCGTTTGAATCTCACCGTTGCGCATCTCAATCCAATTCCTCGTGGGACGGATTAACTAACTCTACTGCCTCCCCTTCCTTCCCTCACCATCTTCAGGAATCCCTCTCTTCCACCCCCTCACGGCCCATCAGCCATACCACTCCTCCTCTCCGACAATCCAATGGCCGTCACCACTCCCACTCCGTCTCCCTCGGCGCCATCAACATCAATCACCGTGTCACCCGCCGAAAAAGCATGAACTCCACCGCCGCCAGCAATGCCGCTACCGCTGCAGCCGTCGCCGTGGCCATGGGTGAATCCCCCAGCGCCGCCGCCTTGTCCACCTCCACTTCCTCCCACCACCGTCGAGGCCTGGGCCCTCGAAGGGCCATCGAATCCACGTCCATTGGTGCCGCATCGGGCTTTGGCTCCTACCTCGCCCGGAATGCAGTCCAGGACGGCACCCCGGGGCGCAAGAATTCGCCCAATTCTATTGATGAGAATACCGCGGTGGAAGATGTCTCTCCCCTTGGCGGTAGCGGTGCTAGTGCACTGAACAGCAGTACTGCGAAACCCATTGGCACGAAGCAACGGAGTCGTCGAGCAAGTGAGGGCGCTCACCTCGTCCGCGGAGAAGGCAAACGAGTCATGAACGAGCTGAGATGTGATCGGTGTGGGAAGGGATATAAGCATAGCAGCTGCTTGACGAAGCATATGTACGTATACGTATACTCTCCATTGGATGTTCTGCTCGGTTTCACGTTGCCTATTTTACTTTTCCGCGCGAAATTCAAGCGATTGTACTGTGCCTCATGCTGCATGCATGTCATTTTACCCTACACCTCTGCGAAAAGATCATGGAACCTTCTATTTGCCTGATATTTCTTTCCCCTATTTATTTATCCTTGCCCTTTCTTCCCTTATCTTTCATTTATTTGAGTTGTTTACTTCACCAATTGATTCAAAGGTTACCGGGGAATTTTTATTTTATTTTGTTTTGTTTTGTTTTTGGAGCAAGCTGGATTAACCATTGACGGACAGGTGGGAACACGATCCAGCATGGGCCTACACATCCAAGCTCCTCATCTCGAAACACCAGCAAGTCCAGCTCCTAGAAGCCGCCGCCGTCCTGGTAAATATGAATCCCGAAACCCCAGTGTCTTCATTCGACCAGCAACAACGCACAGGAGAATCCGACCGCTCCTCCGCCTCCCCGACCGCATCCGGCATCTCAGAGCTCCGCGACAGCATCAGCTCAGCAGAAACCACACCACCCCCGACCGGCGAAGAAGGCATCTTCTCCACCACCACCCCAGCGAAACCACCACCACCAGGAACTTACTCCAGCCCTCACAATCGCAACCACAGCCTCAGCCACAACCACCGCTTCAGCGCAAACAGCTTCTCCCGCTCCTTCCAATCCGTGCCCTCCAGCTCATACACCGGCAGCGCGCCCACCTTCTCTCCCTCCCACTCCCATTTTCGCCAATCAAGCACAGACACGAGACCCTCCACCGCGGAAACCGGCGGCCTGCTGGACGACGACGAAGCAGGACTCGCGGCCGCCATTGAACTGTGCCATTTCGGCACGCCCCGCAGCGGACCCGTGCCCATGTCCCCGGACATCCCGCCCGTCCCGCCGTTGCCTGCGAGGTTTCTGGGGAGCCAGAGTATGGGCGTAGGTATGGGAGTGGGGATGGGACTCGCTAGCAACAACCGCGACAATAACAGCAGCAACACCAACCACACCGGCAGCATCAGCAGCATCAACAGCACCACGCACAGTTTCGACGCGCTCGCCAGCACCACAAGGCACGGAGCCTCCTCGACACCTACCATCTACAACCCGCTAAGCGTGCACCCGTCCCTATCCTACCGCGTCTCCGACGTGCGGGATGTGAAAATGGATGACGTGCCGTTGCTGAATAGCCGAGGCCGACACCGCAGTGGCAGCAGCAACAAGGCGATGATGAAGGCCAAGGCTAAGAATAATAACAGCCATAATGATGACGATGATGATTTTGCGCAGGATCGGGATCGAGGGGGTTCTGGTGTGCCGATGGATGATGACGATGATGGTGTTTTTGGACGGATGGAGGAGTGAGGAGTGAGAATGGAATGGGGGAGAGGGGAGAGAGGAGGGATGGGAAGGAATGGGCTGGAATGACATGAAATGGAATGTAGGGACGGGATATGAGTAAGGCAATGGGAATGGAAATGGGAATCGAGGTGGGAAACGGGGCTTCTCAGTTTCTTTGCTTTTCTTTCCATTTCCCCCCCCTTTTTTTTTTTGGCTAGCTAACAACAACTTTTTCTCATTCCTAACTTTTTTGTGTTTCTGACTTCCTTTTTGCAGCTTTGTTTTATTTATTCTCTCTTCTTTTTCTCCTCGGGCCACTTCTATACAACCCAAACCCTCATTTCCCATTTCCCATATTATTATTATTATTACTATCATATTTATGACTGTTTAAACATCTTCCACTTTTTTGTTACTGTCTATTGGCTTTTGCACCTTTTATTTTTATTTTTATTTTTATTTTTGCTTCAAATTTACATATATAAACAACATACCATACCATCTTATAAACATTTATCTATTACTATAACTATATCATTCTTCAGATAGACATCAAGTGAAAAGAGCGAAACAAAAACAATATAATTCTAGATAGAAAGGAGTCAGCATCATCAGCTATCGAATAAGAAATATGAACAAGCATCTCTGCTATAACATTCTCTTGTCAACCAACTCTACTCACTTACATATCTATTTTATCTATCAAATCTACAGATTACCCTAATCTGCAAGATATCAAAACCAAATCTCCAACTTAAAATATCCTCAATATACAAAGAATACCTCCGTCGGATACATAAATCAAGGCGGTACGCCAAACACATTCTTTTAGCGTAGCGATACATCTTGGGACTATGTGCGCAGGAGAAGATATAAACATATATGTACCATATAGACAAAGAAGAAAGAAGTCAGAAGGAAAAACAAAGCCTCAAACATCAACCGATCAAAATAGCAGAGACAATCATAAGTGCAAGATTCATTCTTTCTCTTCATCGTGTCTCATCCAACCATCATTTGTTTCCAATTCTGTACGTCCCGTACATTGACAAGACAAAGGCGGGATATATAAACTTAAAATTTCAGCAAAAAAAAAAAAAAGTGTAATTGTAGAGGAATCTAAAATTCATCTGTTGTTTCATCACTCGATTTCTCAACGTGCCTCGTTTATCTCCAATATTGTGCTCTCCGTGCTGGAGATACTGATTTCAGTAGCCACAGATGTTATATTTCCAGGACAAATGGATATTCAAATGGAAGAGTGATTGAATCCGAACAAGGTTGTGGACCGGGTGGGATGTTGCCGGGGATTGTCGTAGTTGCGGATTAATTTTCACTATGGAAGTGGCGTGTATTTATTACCCCGAGATCCAACGGCTCGCGAGGTCCCGCGGATGGATCATAGGCCGCCGCTCCCCCGAAAAAGCAATCTATGAACGTATTAGGAGCTTTGGACCTTGAGTTTCCTGGTGTGATTTGGAAAATGGTATACTAACCTTGACCCTCCTTCTTTTATGCTTTATCTTCAATCCGGCACCCCGTACCAACCGTCTCAGGGTCCCACACAGCCGCATCCTCTATTTCCCATCGACGTGTCCATTTCCGACTTTTCACCAGACTGGTCAAAGAGTCAAAAAGATCGCTCTTCTGCCTGACTTTGTTCACCTACACCGAACCAATCTGACGAAAGGCCGGAGGAAAAAACTCCATCCGGTGGGGTGAAGCGGATTATTTTCTCCTCAACCAGTATCTAGCGAGCTAACGAAAGATGAACGCGCTCTAGTTTGAAACCTAGAACCGTTGGTGAAGATAGTGGGGATAGCCGTACTGCTGGTACTGCCAAGGAAACGGCGGCACCTGACCACCCTGCCCTGGGAAGGGCGGCTGTCTTGCAACTGCTGAGAATTGCCCGTTGGGGGAAGGCGGATGTGGATAAGGTGGGCGGGACCCATTCCCCTGGCTCTGCGGACTCACAGGCATTGCGGGCCGACTTGGAACCATCGGCGCAACGATCGACGGCACGACATGGCCAGCAGACGAGGCCGGTACAGGACCTGGAGGAGTTTGTGGTGGTGGATTGGATCCGCCATCAGTCCCTGCATCCAGGAGCTCTATCAGTTCCGCCTGCTGCTTACGCATCTCGCGCTGGTAAATTCGACGCCGCTGCCTCTGGCCCATCCTGTTCTTCTTTGGGCGCTGCGAGGGTCCTTCTTCCTTGTCGGGGCTGCTAGTATTTTCCGCGGCCGTTTGCCCATCACCTACGGCCGCGACGATAACGAACACGAGCCGTAGGAGCACGAAGTGAGAGATGTTTTCCAACCGACGGGGCACAAGCGCTGTCAGCTGGGGCATACGGACAGGAGCGAATGTGCCAGACGACTCGGAAGTTGAACCGGGTTCGTTGGCGACTTTTTCCACGGGTGTGGTAACAGAATCTGTGGCCATGCAATCCGACCAGTTAACGGGCGCTACGACCTGTAGTCGCGCCAAGCGATTGATTGCCGCGTCGACAACGGGATGGAAGTCCACCAGTTGTGAGCCTGTAACCATTGCATGGATTGACAACTGAACGTCACACGCCGCAACAGAACCGGTGAAGACAGACCTGTGCTCCATGGAGTAGACGGGGTTCACACCCGATTGCCCCATGCCCAAAGATGACTCGGCCATAGCCATTACGGTCCCACAAACTTCCGGTGTGGACAATACAACCACATCATTGTTCGAGTTAACCGTTACAGTCAGGCCAGATGTCATAACGAGGTGGTTGGCCACCTCAGGTGAAGGCACGAATAGTCTACCCAAGGACAGGGCCAAATTCTTCAGTGTGTAAGCATTATTCATGAGTCTAAGACTCAGCCAACAGACAAGGACAGCTACCAGGGGCCCGAGAGCCAGCTTCAGCAGAAAAGCGGATGACAGGGCTGATTGCGTGGGGTTGTCCGTCTCAACGCCGCTGGTAGCAACGTGAGGAGGAGTTTCCAGAGGCTCAGCGACCAAAGCAATTTCTGAGAAATTGCTGGAATACATATCTCGCGAGAGACACGGATTGGAGAGTGTTGCCATACCAAGATCGGGGGTGAATGCCCAGGAACTGCTGTTGCAAGACATATCATCGAGATATGTGTCGATAGGGAATCCAGGGGGCCTTGAGGAGCTGGTAAACGACTCATGTTTCTTGTGGTGGAAAGAGCCGGTGGCCTTCGAACCAGCGGTTAAAATGAACTCATAACTGCCCGTCAATAAACATGAGGCCTTAATTGCCCCTGTAATTCTGTCCATGAAGGACCCATGAGGGCGGATATCGGTAAATGGCACGGGGTAGAACGTGCCCCAGAGGGACAGGGACGCAACAAGTCCCAATAACGGAAGCAGAAGCATGCTGCTCTTGGATACTGAGTAGTGGTGAGCACGTAACCAGTATGAATCTGACCAAGAGCAAACAGCCGTACTATTAACTTACTTTGTTCGGTTATAATTGATTTTAATATCGAGGTTAAGACGTCCGATTTGAGGAGTTTTGAAGCTTTTTGAAGCTCATTGTATGATTTGTTTGGTGGAAAACTTGACGGTGATTGGTAGTTGTGTTGCGTGTATTGATTGATGATGAGTGTGCGAGATGAAGAGAAGTAAAGAAAATGGGATACTCGAGAAGCGGATAAAGCAGTGTTGCTGTATGTTAAACTTGAGTTGTGTTATTGTAGCTGTGTTGTAGTTGTTAGGAGAAGGGTGAAGAAGATGATGTCTGCCATTCATGGGGCGCGTCGTAAATAAATAAATAAACAAACCAATAGCAGAAGTTGACCGTTATCGTGCCTATAATACGTAACTGGAAGCAGAGAAATGCCCTTCACTGGGTAGGTACGGAGGCCATTTGCAGGAGATGTATACATATCATATCTATCATATATACACTGGACGCGGGGTATTTCTTGCCTGCATGGCTTAAATAACGAGACAAATCTCAGGCCATGGCGGCTTCTGTGTCAGTAGCTCTCTATAGAACGAAAGTCCATACTGCAGGAGGTTCGGCGTACGCGTTGCCCCGGCGGCCGCCCCGCCACACATGATCTTGTTGATATCCATGGATAACTTAGCTAGCCCCCCCTAGATTATAATGAGAGTCAACCTTTCCTACACACAGAGTAAATCTACTGTACGCGAAGGGAGCAGTGTAACGCTTACATAAATAGCCACCAAGATGTCATATTCTGAGAGGAAGGAATACTGTAGTCTGTAAAAAGGACTTCAAAGAACGATGGGACTGCAGATGAGGCGAAAAAGTAAATAAATGCAAAATTGGAAACCTACTCTTTTTAAGTCTTAACAAAGGAAAAACATGAGAAGACAGGAATCCCAACGCCGATATATTACCCCGCTGTAACATGAAGAAGCCAAAACAAAATATCCGAAGCAAAAAAAAAGGTATCGAGAAAATGTCCCCCCCTCCCTCAGTCGATTTCCATCTCGTCCTGGGTGCCACCATCGACCAAAAGTCTCGTCTTCTTCTTCGTCCGTAGTCTTTCCGTACCCATAACGTGGCTGAGATTCTTGTTTGTGTCAAGCGGCACGTTCTCCTCTTCTCTTTCCTTGAGCTCCTTGCGAATAAGATGCTCCCCCTCGGCCACCACTCTCCTGTCTTCCGCTCTCTGCTTCTCCCGCGCCAACTTGCCAGCCAATCTTCTCTTGGTAAATACACGTTCGCGCCTCTGTCTAATCTCTTCCACTCTTTCCATAGCCTTGATGGTAGCTGCGACCAGGTTACGGTCGTACTTCACGGGGACATTTCGTCTCTTGGCGAATTGGGATAGGAGCAGCGAGGAATCGACGATCATCTCCTTGCCGTGGAGGGCACGGTGAGTCTTGGTCCATTTCAGCTTGCGGGGCTGTCGCTTCATCTTGAAGTTCTTGTGACATTTCGAGCGGCAGAAGCGGAATGTACGGGCATCATTGCGCACAAATGTTATGCCTTTGCTGGGATAGCATGGCTGGGAACAGAAATGGCAGGTCTCGACTCTGTATTTCACGTTAGTTAGGGTGAGCTGCACCGTGTTTTACAGGAAGAGTTCAACACAACGGAGGCATACCTCATGGCTGCTGATGCGAAAGTAGGACCTTAGACAGCGAGCCTTGATTGAAACGAGTCGACCTTTGTCTCTCTTGCTTTCCCACTATCTCGACTTCAAAATTTGAACTTTCGAACTTTTTCTCACTGGCGGGTTGGTCATGTGACAACCCGCTCCACTAGTATGAATTAGTACTAGCGTTCAACGCTTTTTCTTTCCCTTCCCAAACTTCATGGACGGCGAAAAATTTTGAAAAACAATAAACCTCCTCGCAACGATCACCACCGCTGCCTTGTCGCACCGTCCCGCACTCATCTTCACCCTTCTCCGTTCTCTGGCTGGTTTTCTCTTTCCGCAAATATGGCATCCGTTCTGGCCGTTGGTGTTGGCGTCGCTACCGCCGCCTTCCTGGTTCGTTTCCCCCTCCGACTATTATCGTCATGCCCCTGAAGTAGTGGAAACTGACATTTGTTACTGTAGGGTCGTGCTGGTCTCGTTGCTTATCGCCGATCCAGAGGTACTGTAAACAGCATGGGAAAGGCATTTTACAAGGGAGGATTCGAACCACGCATGAATAGGCGCGAGGCTTCGCTCATCTTGGAACTTTCGTACGTTTTGGCGCTATTTCCCAAACCTGTTCAATATGGACTATCCTTTTGCATGCGAACCCTTGAGTTGCAGGCAGAATCATATAAGGGGTTTCCTTTTTACTAAAATAGGAATAATCGACGCAGTGAACGGAACATGAATAAAGACAAAATCCGCACGAATCATCGCAGACTCATGCTCCTGAACCATCCGGACCGAGGAGGAAGCCCATACATTGCCTCTAAGATTAACGAGGCAAAGGAACTGCTCGAAAAAACTTAATTGTTTAAGATCGGACCGTCCGGAATTGCTATTGATATACTTAACTCGAAGAGGCGGAGAATTATGCGAGGATTTTCTTTTGGCTTGACAACCTGCTCAGGCTCGGCTTAATATACTCGACTGCCCGCCGCTTTTGACTTTTTTTTCTTTTTTTCGTTTCCTTTTCGGTTTTCCCCTATTATACGAGGGAATGCATAGCGAGGCGTTTTTTCGGCTTTGTCGGGCACACATTTATAAACCGTTGATCATTTGCTGCATTTAGCCATTTGCGCATCTAGTAGTATATAGCTACGAAATCCCTCCTCTTGTTTTGCTGTAGATGCGGAACAAAATTGTATATTATGAATGCAGATATAGAGTTCTCGATCTCTTTGCTTAAATATGATCTTGCTTTTATGCTCATAAAACCTGTGCGTGCTAGTTATAGATAACAAGCCAAAGATAGGCTTCCAAACCCTGCGCCCTGCCTTGGTCTCGTCACTCAGCTGTATCAATCATATCAACATAGAGATCACCTGGCGCGGGATATCCTGGCTTTCCGGCAAACTCTCTTCAAGTCTCTTGTGGCTATCGTATATCGTCTAAAATGCGATGAAACGCTGCCGAAATGTTTTGATGGAAATTGAACCAAGCCGTATAGGACAATGCTTAATTAAGAAGCTAAAATTTAGTCAATGAAGTATGCACTCCCCTCTAGCACACCACACACACACACCGCACACACATGCAGGAAACATAATTCCTACAAAAAAATGAAAAAAAAATGATTATCAAAATTCAGGATGTCTGGGGGAAACACCCCTAGAGTGATCTAGATAGGCGAGCAGGTGGGCTAATGCAGCTTTGCACTGCCTAAATGGCGATCAAAGCGTGTCAATGCGTGCCTCAATATAAAAGCTATCATGTTCAGCATATATGTTTATGTGTCAGCTACTGGGGCAAAATGTTGGAGGGCAGGGCTTGGCTTGGATGGTTCGTCCTCTTCTCTACCAATATGGTGAAGAGGTGATTGAGCTCTTTTGCCCCAGTAGCCTAGACAAAAAAGCTCATGATGATGATGAATTCTTTAACGCCTGGAGGCCGTAAGCCGCTGACTAATCAGACCACGCCGACCACAAAACCTCAGGGATATCAGGCGCACCAGCGCGGTAGCCAGTCTACCCCTGACGGAGTCTAGTCGGCCGAAGCCCTCGTATTATAGTACAGATTCCTGGCGGTTCTGATTGTAGGCATGCAGAAGAGCAGAGCCCTGAGTCACCAATACCCAAATTCTTGCCATACAGAAAAACCATGTCCCAGGTCCCTAATCCCGGTTCCCTAGAGTAACCACTCACTCCTCCAAGTCACCAAGTCATAGTATCTGCTAGTGTGTAGGGAAAGACCTTAA
>JAFEJD010001322.1:0-22921 GCA_018296065.1 Blastomyces percursus | reverse complement strand
GCTACTGGGGCAAAAGGGCTCGATCACCACCAGTAAACACTGGAGGAAGAGGGGCTAGCCTTGGTTGACATGAGAAGTGCGTTTGTATAAGTGAAATGATCCAATCGCTTAACAACTAGTAAAAACCTGGTTATGATATGAGCTCTTTTGCCTCAGGTGTTCTACACATACAGAAGTGTGTAGTGACAATAAGAAGATAAATAAATAATATAAACCAATCAAAAATAAGAATACATATATGATCTATAATAAAATTTCTAGTTCTGCAAAATAACTCTAACCACTCCCAATCATGTGGTGTGTAAATAACTATCTTCTCCAGCTTGTATTGAAAAAAAACAAAAAAGATTGACCCATTCATCGCAAAAGCAAGCAAAAGCACCTTCACTTCTTGAAGAGCCAGCCCATGTTTTATGTCTCGGCCTGAATCACCAATCTTTTCGCTCTTCTGTCTGCCTAAACACAAAGGGGGAATATATATAGGTATGAACGAGAAAAGGAACAACATAAATCAAACCACATATGGATTGAAAATGGAAAACCTTCCATGCAAAAATGAAGTTCTTGGGTCGGATGATTGGAAATAGCGGAGGATTTTAGGAAAAAAAGGAAAAGAATGGAAAGGAAAGGAAAGGAAAGGAAAATAAAAAGAAAAAAAACTAAAAAATTCATCAACGGGATGATTTCAACCATGCCAAGAAGATAATTTATGCGAAGAAAGAGGAAAGAAATAAGGGGGGGGAGACAGAGGTTGCTTTGGGATCATTGGAATGGAGATCCAGAATTGGAAACGGGCGAATAGAAAAGAAGAGAAAGAGAAAATGGGGAGAATAAGAGGGATTAGAGGAACGAAGAAAACCCAATGTAAATAATAATATTGCCCCCTTTGTTTTTCTCTTCTCAGCCACCCTCCTTCACCTCTACCTCCTCAACCCCCACCGCAGCGGCATCATCCGCCACTAACCCCAGACCCCGTCCCCCATCCTTATGGTACGGCCGGGCCGCCCCCTTTGCCGCCTCAGGCACAAACCTCCACACGCCACCTGTCTTATCACACTCGAGGCCGGCATTATTATTGCCCTTCGAATCCGCCCAGCCCAGCTTCTCCGCCAACATGAGGAACTCCTCATCATCCTTGCTGGGCTCGATGCGCTTGAAAAACCGTCTTTCCCATTCGCGGCCCTCTTCGCGTTCGAGCTTGCGCAGCTGGCGCTGGGCGACTTCGATCTTCGATTTCGCGACAGACGTGGCGTCCATGTCCCCCCGGCCGATGGCGGCGGCGACGTCCTTCCACGCACGTCGTGATTCGTACAGGTCTTGTTCCTCCAGCGGGGCAAGGGTGAGTGGGGTGGTCTTTTCTGTCTTGGCACAGTATTTGTCTACGATTTCTTGCTTTTTGCCCTTGGCGGTTTTGATGACGAAGGTACTGGACCATTGGCCTTCGGCTGTGTAGAGGGGTTTCTTCTCTCCGTCATTCTCGTAGTATAGGATGGCGTTGAAGGAGTTCTTTTTGCCGCTCACCCAGCCTTTACCGGAGTATTCGATCTTGGCGACGTAGCCGGTTGAGCTAACTATCTGGGTGTATCTATTGAGCTCGACGAAGGGAGTTCCGTAGATTAGGGATTCGATGTGTAGTGAAGGAAGAGTTATGAGATATATTTCTCGTTTTGGAGATGGGTTGTCTGCGGTGGGTTGCGGGGTAAGGGAGTATATGGCATGACCAATTTGCTTCACGTTTATAGTGCTCGAGAAGGAAGCTTTCTGGGCGTTGTATCCTTGGAGCTGTACGTCGGGGAAAGAAAAGAGGGCCCCAGTGTTAGAAATGCTCTATCTCAAGCTTATCGAGTGGGGCAATGTAGCTTACCTGCACACCATGCTTCTCATTCTCGATTTCATAAGCCGTTACCGGTGGGTGATGGCTATACGACGGAGTAAGCTTTCAAGCGGCCCAGAACTTCCTCTGCAAACTTGTTGGGCCACCATGAAAAAAAAAATAAAAATAAAAATAAAAATAAAAATAAAAATAAAAATAAAAAATAAAAATAAATAAATAAATAAAAAATAAATAAAAAATAAAGTACAAAATAAAATTCTACATAAATTACGAACCTCACTTGCTCGCTCACAAGCCGTGTCTCTCCCACATCGCCCTCATCCTGCCAGCTCCCCAGAAACAGCTCGCCCAAGAACGGGTTCAGCGGTTTCTTCTCGCTGCCCAACTTCTCGCTGCGGGTGCAATATTGCTGATGGAGGGTGCTAAGGAACCATTTCAGCACTAGGAGTGCCCGCTTTTCTGGATCTGGTTCTTTGGCCGGGGCAACAAAGATCTTTGGATGTTCGGCCCAGTACGCGGAGTATTCGACGAGGGAGGTGGAGGAGAGGATGAAAGGGGGCGCGGTCAGGGAGGAGAGGTCGCCGTTAAAAGAAGCGATTGACTAGAAACACACGGTTTGTTAGATTGGAATCGAGCTATTTCATCATCAAAGAGGCGGTCGGGAATGAATAAAGAGATATATATATCTATATATAAAAACCGATTTTATTTTCTAACCTTTAAGAAGGAGGACCAGGACCCCCGACTGTTAGCGGGGATACCAGACCCCTCATCTTTCGGGCTGGACATGGTTGGGGAATAAGGATAGGTAGGAGACGACAGAACCAAGATGGCCAAGCGAGGGTAGATGCGGTAGAATAGTATAGCTAGTGGAGAGAGAGAAAGAGAGAGAGAGAGAGAGAGAGAGAGAGAGAGAGAGAGAGAGAGAGAGTGTGTGTGTGTGTGTGTGTGTGTGTGCGTGCGTGTGTGTGTGTGCGTGTGTTTACCATGACCACAGCGATATAAATAACCATGAAGCGAAGAACGTCGTATTCGTAAGTGCTCAATAGCTGTGCTCCATACCTAAAAATATATGTTAGCTATCTTGACTCTTGAGGTCATGTAGTTAAGACACAAATACCAGAAGCATAATGCCATGCATGGAAGTTCTATGCTATCCGCGGCCGCGAATATCAGCGTTGCAAACCTTGCCTTTTCGAAAGCCTTCGTTACATGGTCTTGTAAAAGATTGGAGTAACGCGTGGTAATAGTATCCTCGAGAGTGAGAGAAGTGACTGTGCGAAATGCTGAAATGGCTTCTGACGCAAACTGTGAGCTGTTCTCGAATACAGCTGCATTCATTTTCTCGAATTGTACCTCATATCTGACCCGAATAAACATGGCTATGATAATGAGTGGGAATGCAGAAAATATCGCGACCAAAGTCAACTTCCAGCCGAAGGAGAAAGCTACAGATATGCAGCCGATAATATTGAATACGGAGATCAACGGGAAAGCCATCTGATGACCAACAAGTTCTTGGAGCTGTGTCGGATCAGTGGAAAGTCGGGCTGCTAAAGAGCCTGTCGAATTTCCTTCTTCGTCGAAAAAATGGATCGGCTTCGTGATGATGTTTTCAAAGTATTCTTGTCGATATATGCCGCAAATATTCTAACGCCGATTAGCCATATAAAGGACCAGGAGCCGAAATGCAACTTACCGCAGATAGGCTAGTCGACGCGAAGCCCAGTATGAAGTAAAAAAATCCAACACAAAGGGCAAGTATGAAGAACATGAGTGACCAGAATTCGCTCCGGTTAATTAGCTCATGGCCAGAAAGCTGAAATACGGCCGTGAGTTGTGCAAATATGTAGCTTTGGATGGCGAAGGCGGCTAGTTAAACCAATTGTCAGCTATCTATGAACAGTAGCGGTCAAGCCTTGCAATATGAGTAAACAGAGGGGATTTCCTACATCCACAGCCAGCAGCGCCAATGACGATAGCAACATCTAGATACCAGAGCTTTCTCTGCTCCCAAAGGAACAGCCCGACTGAATTGAACAAGGATCTCGCTTTATATGTCGGTTCGGGTTCTTGGTCAGGGTCACCAACGGCGTCCACTCTTGACGCTTCTTTAAGGAGTGTCTGCATATCTTCTACTTGGCTTTTTAGATTGGCGTCGCCTTGGATATTAGTATCCTGGTCTCCCATCTCCAGGCGTTGGTTTTCGACCAACGAGTGATATAACCCTTTAAATTCCAGTAGCTCCTCATGTGTTCCCTGTTCAATGCTTTCCCCTCCTTTCAGCACGATGATCTTATCCGCCTTTTTTATCGTGGATAACCGATGGGCGATGGTTATTGTTGTGCGATTTTTTGATACACGGTCAAGTGCCTCTTGAACAATGCGTTCGCCACGAACATCTATCGAACTCGTGGCTTCATCTAAGACGAGAATTGGTGGCCTTTTAATGATACTTCGAGCAATTGCAAGTCTCTGGCGTTGCCCGCCGCTGAGTTTCAGGCCATTCTCTCCAACCATAGTATCGTATCCCTAAGAAGATATATCGTAAGAAACAACACAGGGTCATATGGGACAAAATGGAACTTACCAGAGGCAATTTTTCAATGTACTCCGACGCAAACGCTTCCCGACATGCTTCCTTGACAAGCTCTCTTTTCACTTCCTCAGATTCATTTTCCCAACCTGATCCCACCAGACCAAAGGCAACATTTTGGTAGATGGTTGTGTTAAATGTAAACGGCTCCTGTTGAACCAATCCAATCTGGGATCTCCACCATTTTAAATTCAGATCGTAGAGGTCGTGAGGCCCTATTTTGATCGACCCACTATTTGGGGTTGCTTCTGTCTCTTCCTCTTTTTCCTTCTGTGGATCCTCCTCACTTTGTGGAGAATGACCTTTGGGTGTAGCGTCACCTTCGAACTGTGTCTCGATTTGGTACCAACGTTCAAGCAGGGCGACAATGGTGCTTTTACCGCAACCAGAAGGTCCAACAATGGCCGTTATTTTTCCAGCTGGAATATCAAGAGTCATATTGTTGATAATCTTAACATTGGAGCGGGTCGGATAAGAGAAATTGACGTGCTCGAAGCGAATATCGGCAGTTGCGACGTCTTGATCTTTCAATCCCGATGTTTTAGGCTTTGGAGCATCAATCATTTCGAAAAAATGGGTAGCTGCGCTCACCGCCTTGGATACGGCGATGATAGGGGTTGTAACAAAAGAGAGAGTTGATACCACTATGAGAACCGAAAAAATAACACTAGCGGAAAATCAAGCACATTAGATACCTCAAGCAAGCGAACAAAAAAAAAAAAAAAACAGGAGAGAAAAAGAGGGATATATACACACGTAATAACCGGGCCAACATCAGGAATGTTTTTTGATGCAAACTGCCTGACGCCGAACCAGAACGTCAACGCGAAGCTAGAGTACGTGGCGAAATTTGATGGAGCGAGCTGCGCACCGATCTGAGGCGCCAGTCGCATTCCTCGTTTTCGTGATTCTGCAACCCATTCTCCATAACGAGCCGCAAGCCGGCCTTCAGCGCAACAAGAAACAATGGTACGAATAGACCCAAGAGCTTCTCCTGCAATCGACGAGGCCTTTTCGTCCGCTTGCTCAACTTTCTTGTGCAGTTTGATATATATCGGGACAAGGGTGCCATATACTATTGATATAAATAGAATGGAAGCGCTTGCAACCAATGTCAAGGACCAGGAATAACGGAACGCGACGGAGTAAGCACCTATAACCAGGGCCAATGATTGAACAAGTATCGCCAATTTATCCGAGATACCTGCTTGTATCGTGTTTGATGAGGTGGTGATTGTATTTGTTGGTCTTCCAAGAGGGAGGGTATCAAAAACACTAATGGGTTGGTTGAAGAGAGCTTGGAGATACGATAGACGAAGCCGGGCAGAGATTCTGATTCCCGTCATTCGGAGACAAAACTGGATGCCGTTAACTTGTATTTTGAAGCCCGGTTGGCGGACTAGGCACACTGACCATTGAAACATAGCCGAGCAGAAACTTGCCAATAAAGAGGTACACAATATACAGCCTGGGGATGTATTAGCCCAGGACGTGCTCCGGCACATCACCTTATTCATTTGATAGGTGATCTCTAGTGATATGAAAAGAAAGAACAAGTGAATGAATACATACACACTCTTATTCGCGCTGCTAAGAAACTCCTCTTTGGTGACCTCTGAACCAGTGATGAAATATCCATTGAAATCACTGACAACATTGCCTGAACGGATAATGGTATTAGATAACTGCATCAATCTGTAGCTCTCTCAATTCCGGAGTACAAACCGAACACGATGTTCATCAAAGGTAAAGCCTGAATAACGGTAAGTATTTCTGCAAGATAGTGGTGCTAGAGGGCATGTATTGTACCGTTCCTGCACCAGCGGCACACAATGTAGCAATTCCCATTAAGATCTTGTCGAGGAGGGTTCCATGGCCTAATATTCTCTTTTATTTTTGGAAAAAAAAAATTGTTAGCTAAACATCTCCCTCCGACAAGATATCATTAAAGCTCGTCGGTTGAAATGCCTCGTAGAGGTTTTCCCCGTACCCAGAAATTCTTGAATGGAGGCTTTTGTTCCGGTTCGGACTGTTGCTTCTCAGCTTCAGTCCGGGTGGTGTTATTGTCCATCTCGGCGGCAGGATGGCTTGTTTGGAAGCCGAACAAACAAACATCAACCCGGAGCTGCCTCTGAGGCAGCGGAGAGTGTTTTTGAATCGCAAGAGGTCGTGACAGGACTTTGATGGAATTTTGGCAGCCTAATCACGGGGTAGCGCGAACCTATTAGATAGCTCGTATTTATCCAAATGCTTGGCCCCGGGTCCCGATGACACCGAAAGTGCATAAGTTGTAATGCTGACTGTGTTGGACCTTGATCATCATCCTATTCTCTCCTCTCCTCGTTTCATCGGAAGAGATGCCTGAAGAATCACATACACCGTACGGCGTAGTATTATATTCTCCGAAACGAGCGTGCGGGTGGCCTCTTCGCCCTGTGCCGATTGTGCTCCCAAGAAACCCAGAGCGATACCATGGGGGTCAAAAATGACCACCATCACAACGAAGTCTGATTGCAGACTCGAAGAGCTTGAAGAATGAATCAGCCAATCAATTAACGTACTGCTCTCTTCACCTCAGCCACAGATCGCGGCGCGGGAACATGCAAAGCGCCGTGTCATGATTTCTGTGCTGGTTTGCTGCCTCAGGACAGGGGTCCTGATCAAAGTTACAGTACTACATAGTAGGCCATGCATGATAGCTACCATGGCTGAGATTGGAACTCAGCGAGAAAAGGTCGGAACCCTTGCGAAGTTCTCCAAGTCTCACCAGCCGCCTCGCGGCACTCGACTGATTGCATGATGAGTTAGGGGCCACTTTATATCCGAAGGTTGAGACTGCTCTTGTATGTATCCCCCTGTATGTCAAACATTTGGCTTGGCACCGCGGCATATTTGTGTTTACCAATAGCCACTCTCGTGTTGCTGGCTGTCAGTCTCTTGCACGACAGCGTACTGGATAATCCCAATCCGACAGCCTGTTGAAACGATCCAATAATCCTCGTCCCAACCAGACCCTACAGTCTCCACAGCTGACAGCTCAATCTACTATAGTGGGCGAATTCGAGTTGGATCAAGGGGATGTTTGGATGCCAAGAAGACTCAGAAAGATTTCTACATACTAATTACTAGGCAAATCTATTGTTTGTGATATTACATATCCGAATCCCCAGAAACATATGGACGAGGGAATCTTATGTGGCTAACAGTTTTTCATTTCTACTAGGATGAGATTACATTCGTCTAAATAGACTAATTAATACGCTGCAGCGATCGTGCCAGACGTGCTTCGTTAGCAAACCAGGAGATAGTCATAGAAGAACAGTGATGCTTGGCGACAGGGGACCATCAAAATAGCCAGTACATTACAAGATACAACCCTGTCGAGCTTGCCCGACCAGGACAACTTGAAATACTAGTCAACCAATACCAATCCTTCCTCCTTGCTCTTAACTGTGGCCTTGTTCCTGGCATAAGTCGTGTTGTCCTTATCGATGATTCCTTTCGCCTCCAAAGCATCCAAAAGCTCGAGCACATAGTCTTGACAGTTTAACTCAAATCTTCATTACGAATAACTATGTTTTTTGCAGTATCCTTGATAGCTTCAACTTTGGCAGCGGGCACGTCGCAAAGGTAAACTAGTTCGACCAGGCTTTTTGATTCGCGGGGCGATCGAGGTTCGCATTTCAAAACGGTATTGAGCCATTAAACCCGTGATATGGAGTAGGAATTTTTCGGAATCGGTGGCTTCCTCAACGAAGAGACTCCAGTGCTTAAACCCAAGTCCCCCCCATACATGGCAACATGGAGTTTGACAGGTTCAGACATGCTGTAAATCGCTGGGCAATTACTGCCAAAAGTTATGAGGATGATGTCTCAAGGAGTGAACCTGCCGGGAATCAAACAGTCGACTGCTGGCTGGATACAAAGCGGTTGAAGGGGAATTAAGAACCTAGCACGATATAGGAAAGTTTTCGACGAACAGACAAGATACTGGCGCCGGCGCGATGACTAAAGGGAGGAAGAATTGAGCGAGAATGCATATCAGAGGTCTGAGATAGGAAACAGCTGAGATTTGGATGGATGGAAGCGGTTTATATAGGCCGTCGTTTGATTAAAGGTTCAACAGAACAAGAAGTTCCCCCATCGGCCTCTGGTGATAAGCCAGAGCGAAGCAACGATCCATCCATGTCCAGGACAACATCCAATCACTATCCATGAATGGTGGTATGAAACTTGGCTTTCTAGCTTTGATGCAAAACGCATGAATGGCTTGAGGCAGGTTCAAAGTCATTTCTTTTCTCAATGTTTTCCAGGGTACCAGATCAAAGGAGACAGATCCTTTGGATCAAGGTGGGAGGTCAGATTGCTGAAACATTGAGTTTGGAGATGGCGATTACAGGGCCGAGCATCATGGCATGCAAGCTAGACACCAACCGGTCTTTAGTATTCGTCCGCTTTCGGATTTACGGCATCTATCATAGTGAGCTTTGTTCATTCTGTGGGCAATATATCAAGGAGTTGGTTGTTATTGAAAAGCTCACTACTAAACAAACCTATTCAATGATGTGTAGATCTCATTAAGCAGTGACAGCTCACAGAAGAAGCTCTTCGAGAATTCATTTACGCTATAGAGTGTGGCAAGCCCGAGATGGCCTGGGGGTTTACCCATATACAGTACAGTGAGGATAGCCGCTGCTCGCTGGTATCGTGCATGATCTTTTGACTGCGTGCCTTAAGGCCTGTTGTCGCCTGGCTACCACTACAATTACAGCACTTAGCCCGGGCCACCCGGAGGGTCATGGGTTCGATTCCTGGCAATGTTGATTTTCATTGTTCGTGGAATATGCACGGTGATTGGGGGTAGCAGGGATAGGTGTAAGTTGCGACTGAAAGTGAAGAAGTTTCAAATATTGATACTATAAAACTTTGAACTTAGTTTCAGCTTTTTAGCAAAACTGAAATTTAGTTTCAACTTTGGACACAAGTTATATTTGGTTCTCAATTTACACAAGATATCATCTAGCTGTTGTTGTATTGAGACTTTCTCGTTGGGTGATAGACTAGGCCAGGCCTGCGCTAATGTCATGTCTGGTATGACATGAAGATAACGCGAAAGGGTCCGAAACTGATCAGGCGATAAGGTTTAGAGGCCGGGATGTCGGGCGCGCGTTCTGCAAGGTACTGCAAGGTAATATACTCCGTGAGGTCATTGACATCACCGGTAATCACTTTCGCAACAATTTCCTCATTGCACTTGACGACCACGCCTCTGATGGGGCTTTCCCAGAGTTTGGGCGAGTCCCAAAGCAACTGTTTGAGGGAGGAAATCAGTGCTTACTCTGTACCGTCTGGTCCTTCTGCGTACGAATACCTCGCAAGAAGAGCAGGAACTGTGTCAGACGATGGAAAAACAACCGTGGCAGAGTCAGCGCGAACAAGACGTATGCGGAACTCCGGAGTACTCTGTTATTTTGCAGCTTCCTTCGCAAGCTGCGCAGCACGGCCGTCAGTCGCCTTTTTAATGCTGACAGCGTAACTCTTTGGAAAAATTTCCAGCAAGTCGACTTCGGGACCAGTGCTTAAGTCGATCTTCAAGCTCATGGACTGTTTTGAGATTTGTTTTTGCTGGACGAGAGAGTTTATTATACTGAGCGACTCGATGTTTTAGTTCATATGCACTCGAGATAATTGACATCAGGTCCGCCCGCCGGGTCTTTTTTGAGTGCCGCTTGGAATTCTAACATAAGGTCGTGGTTCCATTGCACTGCATTGGGGGGTGTGAGTGAGAGAACCTCCGCTGCCGGAGCATTGTCATTCATAATTGCTGAGATAGAGGCTGGCTTATGGAAATAGAAATGCTTCAAGGACGGTTTGGGGAAAGCCACAAGCACTGAAATTCTGATGATATTTCAGTGAGCGGATTTGTTTTGCTGTGAGATTGATTGATTTGTGTGATCATCTATATTGTAACCTTGAAATGTTGGTTATTCTGATCTTAACACCTCTAGAATAAGAAAAGAGATTCAACCGTCCCATCCACAAACCCCTACGTGACACAATCACATATAACTTACTCAACTCCGGTATTTCCATTAGTGGCCCTCTAATAATAGTTCTCTACGAATCGAAACACTAGGGAATCCTTATGGTTTTTCTAGATTTCATTTTTATACAGATGATGAATGATTTAGAAATGACATTTTGAAGCTCAGAAGATTGAAAATATGGGTTTTCTTTTTTACTTATCTCTCTCATTTCTGTTTTCGCATTTTGTAAAAAAAATGTTTTCTGTTGAAATATCTGAATAATAACTAGCTAATTATTTATTACCAAATCACAGTCTATTTTTATTTTAATTATTCTGATGTCAGTACCAGTATAGTAGATTATTATTCTGCTGAGTGATTATATCTGTTTACACAGCTTTGAAGAATAATACAGAAAAAACAACACCCAAGGTTGAAACTCCTTTTACCCGTTCCGAAATGCCATCTCCACATCCTCCAAAACAAACAATGCGGGGAAAAGCCTGAAAACGAGCATTTCCCGGCCCAGCCTTGCAACCCTCCAGTAACTACGGATTAGTTAACTTAATGGATTCGATTTGCTCGGCCCGATGTGCTTCCGTCGTCATGGCTCGTGCCCCGGCTACAGCGTCTCGGCTATCATCTTCTGAGCCTCTGCTCTCGATATCAAACCTCCTATGGGATCATAGATATTTCCTTGATCGGCGTAAAAAGGAAATGACCCATTGGCCTCACACTGTCTAAGAGGAATATGCTATGGACTACCTAAGGTATATCTGTCTTCTCATCCCAAGAGCGATTCACACAACTATAACTGCATTTCGGGGGTACATCCCACAAGTTTTTACTTCCATCCTTTCTTCCAACTAACCATGGCTACCCACCCATTTGACCCTATCCGCGCAGACGAGGTCAGTCTTGCGGCGAAGATTCTCCAGGCTTCATTTCCCGGGGTATCTCTACGGTTCAAAGTGATCGATGTTCAAGAACCCATCAAGAGAGATGTCGTGCCATATCTCGAAGCAGAGAGGCTGGGCACTCCGCTTCCCGCGAAACCAGCAAGGATCATCCAATCCTTATTTCATAGGCTTGATACTAGGGCCTTCTTGAAGGCTCTTGTTAACCTAGACACGAAGGCAGTGATCACGGTGAAGGAATTGCCCAAAGACGTACAGGTATGGCTTGCTTCAAAACTCGTTATACTCGTTACATAACTATGGACCAATCTCCCCTGATTGCTTGCTTGCTTGCAAGGCCAATTGATCCTAAACATCTCTCATAGGGACCTGCCGACGTCGATGAGATAATAGAAATCGAGCAACTCTGCCTCAAGCACCCAGCAGTGCTAGCCGAAATTGAGAAATTGAAACTTCCACCCGGCGTCACTGTTCTCAATGACCCCTGGATCTATGGCACTGATGATGAAAATGAGACACGGAGGCTCTTCCAGTGCTACATGTACATCGCTGAGACGAACCACGCACAGGCAAATCATTATTCACTGCCACTCCCCTTTTCCCCAGTTTTCGATTGCCTCACCCAGGAACTCGTGCGCATAGACCGCCTCCCAACTGGGACAGACCATTCAACTGCCCAAACCAGTCCGTGGAAGCCGGTCAGGGCGGTTGAATATGCCCACGACCTACTCAACGAACCACTGAGAACAGATCTTAAACCGTACATCGTGCAGCAACCCGAGGGCGCGTCGTTCTCCGTAAACGGCAATAAAGTCCACTGGCAGAAGTGGGATTTCAGAATTGGTTTCAATTCCCGGGAAGGCTTGGTACTGTACGGCGTTACTTACGATAAGCGCAACGTCTTTTACCGCCTAGCTGTAAACGAAATGACGGTTCCGTATGGCGGTATGTCGAGACATCCAAATCATACAAACGGACAATATATATCGCCATGCTAATCCTCACAATTTTACAGACCCCCGATCTCCGTACCATCGCAAACAAGCATTCGATGCCGGTGACGTCGGGTTCGGAGTTACAGCCAACACGTTATCTCTGGGCTGCGACTGCCTAGGCGTCATAAAATACTTCAACGGTTGTCGAACAGACTCCAAGGGTAACCCTGTCACCCTCGAAAACGTAGTCTGTTTGCACGAGCAGGATGCCGGGCTTCAGCACAAACATACAAACTATCGTACCAACGAGGCTACTGTTGTCAGGAACCGCCAGCTTGTCGTGCAGATCATTTGCACGGTCTCCAACTATGAATATATCTTCGCCTGGATCTTCGATCAGGCAGGAGGTATCGAGCTGGAAGTCCGCGCAACCGGAATTCTTTCCACAATGCCAATTGACAATGCGGATGGCGCCACCGTCCCCTGGGGTACCAATGTTGGGCCTGGTGTCATGGCCGCGTTCCATCAACATATTTTCTCCTTGCGCATTGACCCATCCATCGACGGATATAATAATACTGTGATATATCAGGATAGTGTCCCAATGGCCGACGACTCTGTTACTAACCCGTATGGAGTGGGATATGTGACAGAAACAACCGTGCTTGACAAGTCTGGGACGGCCGATACCAGCGTCGAGAAGCACCGCGTCTTCAAGATCCGCAATGACAATGTCATCAACCCCATCTCGCGCAAGCCGGTCGCTTACAAACTACAATCAGTGCCTAGCCAGATGATGTTGATGAGTCCGCGCAGTTTCAATAGAAAGCGTGCACAGTTCGCGACCAAGCCGATTTGGGTGACGAAGTACCAAGATGGAGAGCTCTATGCCGCCGGCGAGTTCACGAATCAAAGCAAGAAGAGCTCTGGCGTTGAAGAATGGACGGCGAGGAATGACAACACTGAAAACACGGACGTAGTATTATGGCATTGTGAATTTACCCCCTCCCACCCTTAGCAGGTTGTGATCACATATGATGAGTGTTGTGAACCTATCTATGATGGCTAACTGTAACCTCCACACACACAGCGTTCGGCCTTACCCACAACCCACGCCCCGAAGACTTCCCCATCATGCCGGTCGAAAGGATCAGCATCATGCTTAAACCAGACGGCTTTTTCGAGAAGAACCCGGCCCTTGACGTTCCCGCATCCAACCAAGCCTTTAACCGGTCTCAGCAACATGAGGACGTGAAAGCCAAGGGCGGCCCAGTAACTTCTTTCCCTTGCCCTACAACGACAGCTAAGTTGTAAGGTTGGGCGGAGAGAGTTTTCTTTGGCAGCAGCGGTTAAGTAGTCGATACGGTCAGTGCCGGCAGAGTTATAGATAGATGTGTATATATGCAGACGTAAACGAAATGGACCATCCCAGCGATAAGAAGAATGGACAATGAAACTTTTAAAGAGTAAATTTCAAAGCTGCTGCTCTCTTGCCTCTTCCACTTTACATCACCCACCTAAATCGGGTACAACCTTCAAACGGCTCCTCTTATCGTTTAGGAATCATCCTCCAAGGGAGGGAGGACGATGGGAAGAATTGTGTAAATGTGCCTGCCTATTTACCAATTGTGCATTAATTCACCTCACGGCTTCTCTCATCGCAAGCCATTTGAAAGATATAAAAATTGATATCACGTCCTATCACTGGATTTTCGCCAGAACACGGGTACCTATATAGGTAGGCTAGGTATCGCAATCCAGTGAGTCCGATGCATCCGATCGTAATGTTCGTGTAGTTGTGTCCCTCGGGCGGACCTTGAGATATAGACTGACCCAAAGTCCACCCATCCATCCTTCTCTCGACATGCGCTGTAGGCATGTTGTTTAACTTGGACATGCGTACCTTATTCCGCTTTTTCTTTCTTCCAAGGCTTGTTGAGAGCGCGTGCGGGGAGCTGCTTCAAGTATCCGCCAAGTCCGCAAGCAAACATTTCGTTATAATTGCATACACTAGTCATATTTCAGAAATGGCTATCCAATGAAAGAATTAGCAATACGTGCCAAGCATGCATAATGGCTGTAGTGCGATTGCTTTTTAGATGGGCTGGGCCATGGCCCAGAACAAAAAAAAGACCTGGTAGCTCGATGGTCCTCGGACGTGGATGATCTGTCCCATCCGCCACCGAAATAACACTCTGATCCTTCTATGCGCAATGGGAATTTTGAAAATTGAGAATGGTAGGCAATTCATTTGAGCCGGCATATCCAGACGCGAATGTGGATGCGAAGTTAGTCCTCTTCTTGTTGAGGGAAATCGGCTGGAAGGTGGAGCAATACAGAGGCAGGGGAGTGAGTATATTGATGTCCAGCGAACTTCTTCCCTGTCCTCTAGCTTCTTTTCCGCTGCCTGGGAAATTCAAAAATTGTTTTTAAGTGCTCCCCTTTTTTTGCTCGCTTTGCTCTGTCGAGCTAACTCTCGAAACATGTATCGAACTGATATTATATTGGCAGACATTGATTGGACACCACCTACGGGGAGAAAGGAGAAAAGCAATTGGGCCCGCATTCAAAACAAAGGCAATCTCACCCAACCAGAAACAGTAAAACCACACAGCTCGGGCTTGACAGAAGCATGTATAAAAGAACGAAGAGCTATAAATAGGATGCATGCAAGAACGCTGGCTGAACGGCTGCGAGACATTTATTTATCCGTTCTGAAATCTTTTCTTGTCAAAAGGAGGCCAGCCTTGGGTATGTATGACTGACCTTGAAACTCGAAACAAGGAATAAGCATTGTGGATAGGTCTATGTACTGAAAAAAAACTTACTCCGTTTTATGCGAGTCCGCTTTACCTCGTTATTCGGGACTTTTAAGGATGGAACGCGTGGATATGTCTTTGAGGTTGCATCCATTATTCAGACTGCGAACTAGAACACCCGGATGCCCGTCGCGGTCTACTATTTGCCACTTGAGGAGACGAGAGCTTCAGCCACTGTCTTTCCACGGCCTTCGACGTGGTCAATGTGGGTTGCGATGACGTTTTCCTTGTCATGAAATCAGCTAAAGAAAATGTGGCTAGCGGGAGAATCACGAATCCCTTGAGCTAGTCTAGTCCCTTCGGAGTCGACCTCGAGAAATTTCTAGGAAGAGAGGTTAGAGTTCATGAACCGCCAGTCTCGGCCAAAAGGTAGTTGAAATGCTAGTCGTAGAGTTTATTATATTCATTGTTGTAAAACTTGGGCCGACGCCAGGAGAACCGTTTGGAAGTGGCTGGTTTGTGCCAGTGATGATACAAATCAATAGTTACAATAAATCATAAATAAAATATAGCGTAAAATAAGGATAAAAAATCAATCGTAAATCATCGAAACAGAAATCCGGTGGATCGCGCCCATCTTTTTACTGCTTGCGATTATGTTTTGGCTGCAACCGATTGGTGGACATAAAAATCAATCATCGCATGAGTTTGGGCCTAGTGTGAGCTAACCACCTCAGCTGTGGCAATTCCCGACAATCCGACAATCCGACACTGACGCGCGATGAGGCTCAAATTCGATATGTTGCTCCCTGCCTCGTATTCTGTATAAGAATCGCGTTGGTGCCAGTTGCCAAGTGGTGACAACTGTCCACGAAGAAGAATATCTCAAACTAAGGCGTCTCAGCTTCAAGCCTATCCACTCCTGGCAACTCCTACAGAACCAAGCCCCTTCTGGCCCGGCTCTGGAGCTCTTGGGGCTTGACGCGAGGACGTGGACTCAGAGTCACACAACGCCAATCAATCAGCAGCATAGATCTGCGCAGTTCCATGGGGAACCGTCGCCCGAGGATGCCAGGATGGCGGCGCGCATTGGTTGCAAAGAGGCCAAGAATAGGCGAAAGGGAGATCCGTCAATAATCCACCGCACCCACCTCACCTCACCTCACCTCACATATCAGGGAAAAAAAAAGCCTGGAACACAAAAGCTGTCCAAGCTGGCCAGGTTATTATTATTATTCTTATTCTTATTCTTATTGTGTTGATCCCGAACCTTCGGCGTAACTCCCGGCAAGGCCCTCTGGTGCCATTCTATTGTTGCTTGATACCGGACCTGTAGAACAAACAAACCCCCCCCCCACTGTTGTGTCTTGCAGCTCGGGATACACCGCAATCACAGCTCTACATACAATCTTACCGTGGATCTTTCACTCCTCTCACTCTCATTTTGCAAACAACTCAATTGGAACCCCTTTCCAATCATCATCTTGGCTTCAACCGCTTTGTTTCTGTTATTCGGCCTTGGTGAAGCGTGTTCATTTAGAGTCTATTTCCTCATTCGGTATATACCGTACCACCCACGCACAGCGTTCATTTCTTCGAAGTCACCATCTCTTTGCTCTTGCTGACTGTCTCTGTCTTCATGAACCTTTCTAGAGCCAGCTACTCCTCTCTTTTTTCCTTGATCCCTCTCTACTCTCTCTCCAGCGTGACTGCCGGGCTCTTTTTTGTATCCTTATAAAGCCCATAGAGCATCGAGTCGTGGCTCCCTCTCGCTCTACCTCCATACCTCTATCAAGCCAAACCTCATATTGAGAGCTATTTGAGAGTTTTTGAGAGCTGCTACCTCTTCTCTGCTCGTTATTCCACGGTAGACGAATCAACATGATTCGACCGTGGGTTTCTACCCTCCTCCTAGTCCTGGCCCTGATCTCCTTCGTGTCCGCTGTCGACCTGGAGAGAGGAAGACAGGCCCGCTCACACGTCCCATTTGCTGGCCTCTTCAAGGCTCTCCAAGCCAGACTCTGGCCTCGAGATGTATACCTCGAGGACTATATCATCGCTCGCGAATATGAGCTAGTCAAACGACAAAATAGGAGCGAGTCCTCCGGGACATCGTCCCCTGCGACAGCGGAACCACCGCCAGCAGATCCACCGACAACTGATCCAACCACACCTAATAGCACACCGCCTCAGAATTCAGCCCGCGACACCTCCGCCGACTCTGCTACGACACCTCAACCCGAGCCCAGCGCCAACCCAACACCTCAACCGCCATCCCAATCACCTGAGCCCGAA
Source organism: Blastomyces percursus (assembly GCA_018296065.1). Classification (NCBI taxonomy): domain Eukaryota; kingdom Fungi; phylum Ascomycota; class Eurotiomycetes; order Onygenales; family Ajellomycetaceae; genus Blastomyces; species Blastomyces percursus. The sequence goes on along the minus strand of JAFEJD010001322.1, from coordinate 5,559 downwards.
CCTACACCTACCACTCAGGAGCCTCCGCCGGAATCAACCCCTCCAACTCCTCCACCTGAAAACCCAACAACCACAAGCCCAACCCCTCCCGAATCCAGCAAATCCAGCCCGCCTCCGGAACCTCCCCCAAGCCGCCCAAGCCGCCCAAGCCGCCCCAGGCCCAACCCTAGCCCGGAACCTACCACGAAGCCCAAACCACCCCCTAGCACTCCCACCCCGGCTGACACCCCTGCGCCAAGGAGTTCAACAAAGCTTATCCCAACCGTAAATGCAGACGGCTCCCCCAGTACCATCACAACCGTCGTCGTTGTCCAACCCACGCGAACTAATTCGCCAGGAGAGAACGGGCCAAAGCCACCTGGTTTGCAGACGGGTGCAGCACCAATGGTGACTGCCGGTATGGAGAAAGGATTTATGGGTTTGCTTGGGTTTAGTGTTGTTATTGCCATTGCACTGGCGCTTTAAATTGGAAAATGTGTGGAGACACTTGCAATCCCCGGACAAACAGTGGCTTTTAAAAAAATAAACATAAAAAGATAAAAACGAGGGGGGAAAAGAGGAAGATAGAAAAACGGACCCAGAAGCGCTTCGACCCTCTGTTCTATTACCTCTGTTTTATTAATATCTTATTTTCGTTTGGGAGGCTTTTTGTTTTTTTTTCCTCTTCGGATCATGGTGAAAATTAGAGCTCGGAAGAAGTGTCGGTACGTGGATATTTATTTACTATTCCAACGGTCAAAGATAACGGTTTAATAAGCTGTGTTCCTCTATTCTGTTACCGGTTAATGTTTTTTAGTCTCTGCTTAATTAACAAAAGAAAAAGAAAAAAGAAACAAAAAATATTGATAACCATTCATATATGTTGAAACATACGGAGGAAAAGTCGCAAGGGACAAGGGATTTGATTGTCATTTTCATCCCTCGTGCTCTCTTCCTTTGTTGCCAGGAATTCATTTCATTAAGGGCGTGTTCGGTTGCACGTTCAACCCTGTATAATCTTGTATACTTCCAACATTGTCTGCATGAAAGGGCCTTGTGTTCAGTGTGCCATCCTTATACCTCTATTTTATCTCACTTGCACAGGATTAAACTTCAATGGTGTATTTAGATTGAAAAGTGGGGGGTTGTAACTGAATTAGGCAAGAAGAGTGTATATCCTGCCAGGTCAATGGACATGGTATTAACCTCATAGTAGTGGACGGACACCCGGCATTACGCTCATATCCACTTTTCACGTGCAGGTTATGCAGAATTGAAAGTGCAACCGAACACGCCCTAAAGGAGTCTAATCAATTATTGTTAATATCGATGAAACTCTAGAAACATGTATAAATACTTATAACTGTATGAAATCCGCTCCGGTATGGTATCTCAACAAAAAAAAAGGGGGGCAAATGGAACGGAACGGCTCTCACGTGCCCGCGGACTGTATACATACAACCTATGTTGGAGCCCTAGGCTTCCTACTCAGACGTACAGGTTATGGCCCGGATTGCTCGTCTTTTTTTATAACCTTCCGCTACTATCATTATCTGAGGTATAAAACGTCCGCGAGCTGCATCACTGAACTGCAGAAGGATCCTGACGTAAGGCAACTGTTTTGAAAGCCTTGATCGCGGGAAAAGAGTCCTGACGAGAGGCCAAGGGAGCCTTGATCGCGGGGAATACAGATATTCCGACGAAAGGTGACTGTGTTGAAAGCCTCGATCGCGGAGAAAATGATCAATCAATTCAAGGGGGTTAATAGTGCCTCCAAAAACACGAGTTACTGCAGAGTCGGATACATCTGCTAGTAATATGAACGAGAACGAACGCCTATCCCTTAATTCTACACCACCAAGCACGAACCTATCCAGAATTCAAACCTCGAACTGGCCACGCGGGTGACCACCACTGCCACTATCAACATACAACACGGGGAATGCCGCTACTCCAGATTTCAAAGTGCCAACCAAGCTATGATGGATACGGATGGATACGATGGATACAAGGATTTGGAGGATTTGAACATGATTTTTTATGGTATTTTCATGTATCAGACCGAATCCTTATAAGGAAACTAGGGGCTTCTTTTTGTAATTAATTATTATTGCGTATTTGAATGATTTGAGGCCTACATAGTACTGCGCGGTAAGTTAGTCCAAGGGGGGTGTTGGAGCCCTAGGCTTCCTAGTACGGACTAGCGCCCCGCATATAGAACCGCGTCTTCCCATAAAGTCCGAACTCTGAAGAATCCCACATAGTCTAACTTCCCGTGCGGAATAGTTCACACGTACCTCGTACATGTACATTCTAGCGGCATACCCAAGGTTCAGCACGCACCAAGCTCGAGGTCCTTCCTACCTCACGCCCAGTATCCACAAAAAGTAGGTAGCCGACATCGAGAGTGAAAGAGAAGCGTCGTAGGCGGGAACCTCATATATTCCTCTGACCATGAGCTTCTACCTCGTACATAGTATAGCAGAGATGTCATATATATATGTATATGTATATGCCTATCCCCCATCCTTCCCACCCTCTCTCATCTGGGCCCCTTCCCGATAGCTTTCTTCCCCCCGTTCCCCTCCCACCTCTCCTCCCCCGTCCAGTACCTCACCAGCCCCTCCCATGCCACAGTATCCCCACTCTTCATCAACACCGCCACATCAACGTTAAGTGGACTCTCAGGTCTAGGATCTGTTAATAGTTGCTGGATAGCCGACATTGTCGTTGACAGCGTGTACGCGGGACTCCAATGCTCAGTGGTTAGGAGGGTTAGACAGATCTCGCCTGTCGTGAAGGAGACGTTTGGGTGGCAGATGCGAGTTGTGAAGGTTATGACTGGTGGGTGGAGCGGGTAGGTTGGCGGGATGGTGATGATCAGGTGCCAGAGACCGCCTAGGGGTTTTTTTCGGGGGAGGTTTTGTTAACTTTTTTTCCCCTCTTCTTCTTTATATTGCAAACTTGCGCGATTGATAAGAGGTAAGAGGATGGAGGGAAATAAATACCTTCGTATGGTGTGCCCTTTACCCCCTTTAGGACTGATTCCCAACGCAGTAGGTCTGTGTCGCTTATGGGGCCGAGATGTAGGAGAGCTTCGTTGGGGGATTTGGAGTAGTCGTTGAGCTCACGGATGAGGCGTTTTGTGGTGGAGGCGGAGGGGGCTTGTTGAGCCATGGCGCTGGATTATTCTATTGATTGTGGGAGGCGTGGGATATGTACATACAACAGGCAGTGCTATTTCATGATCTGTTTGATCTAGCGGGATCAAGCTCTGTCTGCGCCGAGGTTAGCTTGGGGTTCGCTTTATCACCACGTGATCGTTCAGGGGTGCTTTGGCTGCGAGAACCGTGTTCATACCGCCATAGCTACGAATATCCCGCATATATCGTTCAGCCCCCAAAATGAGAACGTCACGGGTATCCAAGGAGACTGCAAAGATAGTTGAGATCTTATCGAGCACTCCACGCCGTCAATCGCAGCGAATTGCCAACGCGAATAACCCACTAAACAGCTATGGCCTGGGGGATAGGAGAAGGAAAAGCGAGCTAGCATCCCTTCATAATAACTCTATAACAAAAGCCGAACCTCACAGTGATAGTCATGATGACTCTGAACTCTCGTCTGCGAACACTACGGACATTGAAGACCTGCTTACACCAACGCACCCGATCATGCAAGATCGGAAACGGAAGCGAGGTCAGGATTCGTTGTCCAATATTGAAATCAAGCGATCAGCTTCTACAACCCGCCAAATACCTTCACGTAGGATGTCCAGCACGTCGCAAACGTCTACGATCATTAAAAAGGAGGAGATAGAGTCGGAGTCAAAGCCAACCCCGAAGCGACAACCGCGGCGGCTACCGGCGCGTAGATCAACCGGCCCGAATGGCGTTGTCAAAGTTGAAGCTCCATCAAACTGGGAAAATATCTATGATATCGTGAAGGAAATGCGTCGCAAAAACCCTACTGCGCCAGTAGATACCATGGGCTGTTCCCAGCTCTACTGGCGCGATTCTTCCCCACGTGACAGGCGTTTCCACATCCTCATAGCCCTGATGCTGTCATCGCAGACGAAAGATACAGTCACTGCCATTGCGATGCAACGGTTACATACAGAGCTGGCGCCTGAGCAGGATAATACGGATGCAGGTTTAGGAGTGCGGGTCGTGAAGAAGCAAGAGGAAGTGGCACACTCAGTAAAGGAGGAAGACATAGTCTCGATGAAGGAGGAGGGCAAGGGAGTAACAACTGTGAAGAAGGAAGACCAGGTGAGGCAGACGATAGAGAAACAGAACGAGGGGCGGATTTTGAAAAGACAGGCTCAGGGAGATGTGAAGGTGGAAAAAGAGGTGGAAGAAGAACAAGAACAAGAAGCGAAGAAAGCATTAGTATGGGACCGAAACAACCAGCACACAAAAAGCACCTTAACCCTCGAAAACATCCTTGCCGTAAACCCAAACCGCCTCAACGAACTGATCAGGACTGTTGGCTTCCACAATAACAAAACAAAATATATCAAAGCTGCCGCCGTCATGCTTCGGGACGAGTATGACTCTGACATTCCACCTACCGCGGACGGGTTAATGCGATTGCCAGGAGTCGGGCCTAAAATGGCTTATCTATGTATGAGTTCCGCGTGGGGCCGTGATGAGGGCATCGGCGTCGACGTACATGTGCATCGTATCACGAATTTGTGGGGGTGGCATAAGACAAAGACGCCTGAGGAGACCCGAGCGGCGCTTGAGAGCTGGCTGCCCAGGGACAAGTGGCATGAGATTAACAAGCTGTTGGTTGGGCTGGGGCAGACGGTGTGCTTACCAGTGGCTAGGAGATGTGGGGAGTGTGAACTTGCGGGGACCGGGTTGTGTAAGAGTGAGATTAAAGGGTGGACGGCTAACGTGAAGAGGGAGAGGAAGGCGAAGACGGAAGACGATGCTACCACTACGGTAAAGACGGAGAGCAAGATGGCAATCAAAATTGAGGAGGATAGATGATCTCGAAGAGGTCTGATTTTGAAAAATATTTAGATACCCTTGTCATATGTCATCTTTCGCAGCTGAAGAGCGATTCTGATATTCCAAGAGAAGATGAAATATGCGCAATGTAGGCCTCTGTGCCGGTGAGGGTAGCTTTCCACACATCGCATGCCTGATGAATTGATGGACGCCTCATTCTATCTCGTTCTCTGTCGGGAAATCATGGTATTGTAACGATATATTTGTATGTACGATAGCCGGTGGTAATTTAAATAACAGCTCGATTCATGTAAATTATTCAGACCCCCCCTTTTATTTGCGTCGCGGATTCGGATAACGCCCATGGACGAGGGAAACGGTTACTGAATCTTATTAATTTTCTTCCCCCTCTGACATCACTGACTGACCCGTCCTCGCAGAATCAATCAATCCTCCCCGCTTACCACGCATATAACAGAATGACATGGTATTTATTCATTCTTAAAAACATCACTTTCGTTTCTTCATCCCTTCATCGTTCCACTTCGTATTCTACATAGCAATACAAAATACCGAATACCAACCCACCGATCAACGAGCACAACACCCCACGATCACCCCC
>JAFEJD010001320.1:0-10154 GCA_018296065.1 Blastomyces percursus | reverse complement strand
CCCCAATCCCCACCCCGTGTCAGAGTTTTACTACCATCCTCCAACTGTTTGAGCAGTCTGCCTGGCATAAGCCATGTCCGAGATGACCGGGGCTTTTTCTCCTTTCTTCGGTGTCTGTCTGTTTCGGAGATCTTCTCCTCCCTGTCCTGCCTTGTGACTCTCGACACGATCGCCAGGTCGCATTTTGATTCACCTGCAGCGACGATTGCCGAACCTCCCCCGTCTCCCATTGTAGTTTGATATACTGTCTCTAATGCTCTCTGCTACGTGGATTGTTTCATTTCTAGATCTAAACTATATATAATCTTGTGGGTAGAAACACGATGGCGGCGATGTTGATACCCGGTCCTCGACATCCCATCATGTTTTGCGCTCACGGCAGCTTACCTTAACCCTGCGTCCCAAGGTCGAGGCCCTATTACAATCAGTAATCGCGTTCACATAACCATACTACCCCTACCAAAGACGCTCACAGCTTCCCTCTCTATTACGTTTGAATAAGGGGTTTTAGCAAGGATGAATAGAGATAGGACTGCTGACTTGATATTATACTTGCTGCAATTTTCCGAGGTGACCGTTTGGCCTGAGGGAACGGAATGGAAGCACCACGCCACTTAGGCCTGGATTGAAAGCAGTTGCTAGATATCCTTCACCACATTTGTAAATCCGAGTTTTTGCTAATTAACAGCTCATCATCAGGTGGACGAATCGATGATAGCTGTTTCTGAAGTGAAAGCGGTTCGCGACATTCTGCCGTTGGGGATACTAAGGGGATGCCAGGGGATGCCAGGGGATACCAAAGGGGAATCACAACGTTGAAATCCTTGAGATACTTCGCAAAATCTGGGATTGAGCAATTTTCACGATGTTGGCCCAGCCAGATAACTGCTTTGTCCTTCTATAGATTGTATGTCATGCTCTCTGAATGATAGTAGGGTCCCCTTATGGTCGTTTCTTCTTGTCTTTCAACATTGTGGATGTTTTCAGGGATAGTTCCATGTTTGTCCTTTTTTGCGCTTTCCTTTTCGCTTTGTTGACAGGCTCAATGCATGAAGTGCTCTGGCTCTCCGACGACATCGTTACGTTATTATTATTTACGATTTATGGAGCGCAGATGTTGGATACATCCTTCTCTGCCGCTTCCGCTATTCCCAGGATTTCCTTCCGCTCTAGTTAGATTCCACTCATCCACACCCCTAGTCTCGAGCGGGTTTCACCACTGCGGGATTGAAAATGGAGAGCCGCGGATTTGGCGGGTATGCAATTGAATTAAGTTGCAGTGCAAAATCAGTTTTTATTAATGCCATCATCTATTACATACGGGAGCACGTCCAACTATATTCATTTGCCATAAGCTCTGATATTCGTCTGATATTTGATTGGCCGCTTCCCCTTCTGGATAATGAACGCAACGAATGACCTGGCTGTGATCAGCAAGATATCAATCGTAGTCAGTTTGTTGCAAAATCCTCCCAGTAGTCATCCAATTCTTGCCATGTCGTCGATTTTGAATGTGGGCCCCGCAAAGCTGTGTGATGTCAGGGACAAAATGGAGTGGCATTCTACAGCAAAAAAGGCCGCCCTAGGACTGTAACTAGATGGGCGACCCAAGTCGTAACGATCGCACTCCCCAAGGGTTTTCAGACTTGTTCGTTCCTTACCAAATACTTTGTGACCAGTTTGCGAGTTGGATCTCAGCATCCGCTGTCGGGATGGGAAAAGGACTGAATAGCGCGATTGAATTAAACAGAATGGAGTCATGGAACTAGTTAGCAAAGAATGTAAATATCCACAACAAAACAACTTTTAAAGTTGTGATGTTGCTATTTCTGACAACAGCTACAGCAGAATTGCAGGATAAAATGACGTGCTTATGGGGACAATGCGGCTTCCCAGTGTCAAGCGTTGCAACAAACAGTGTTATCATCTAACAAATCCGAAGACTTTACACAGTTTGCCACCCTTCATCGTCGGGGCTTACTTGAGATACAAGTATCGGGATATCCCCTTCACTGCCTGTAAAGCATACAACACTTGGCCTTGCTACTGATATAGTGATGGGATGAATCCGAGCTCATGGATTCATAGCGCTTCCGGCTATATCCCCGTGGGCGGCCCGTATTCCAACAGACGTAAACGAAACCAATGCGAACGTCCGGGGGACCCGCGTGGAATAGCACCCGGAGTTCTCTGGTGGAATTTAAGGCGATTCTTGAGATCGTGTTTTTTTTTTTTTGAAATCCCAAGTGTGGACCGCTGAACCGCCGTGACAAGGATAAGATATTGGGTTGGGCTTCAAATAGTTCATTTCACCAAAGTCGGTTTCCTAGATAGAACGTAGATTCAAGATTTGGTTCGCCCAAAGGTTTGAAAGGCGAAGCCTTGTGAGAGTAGGCATCTTACTGTCCAAATGGTCGATGACTGGCTCCCAGGACCCAGAAGTCAGACGGATTTCTCTCAGGTCAAGATGGTTAATGGATGCGTGATTTGCAAGGAACCGAAGTAGCGTTCCCCAAGAGGCGTAAATGCCGCGCAAATAGCATTGTTTTAACAATGGCAAGCGAATATGTTGAGAAATCAATTCAAAAATCTTGTCGTAGCCACCGGGATCGCCGCGGAGACAACGATACAAATGCAGATCAAGCGCTTCAAGATTTGGCATGAATTATAGCAAACGAGCTATACCTGTGAAATTAGTCTCTGTATAGCTTCGCGATCGCTGGGTTCCAACCTGTCCCAGTGAAATGCCCCTTCGCGACCTCGGACTGCTTTGCTCGAGGATTTTGCGGTTACTGCGATTTTACTCGCACCAGTTTCGACTTTCATTGAGACGCCTAGAGTAAGATTTCGAATAGACTTCCAAAGAGAGCGATATTGCACGGGTCAAAATTGTCCAGTGGAGTCATGAATGATATCGCACGAGGGTACGCTACAGCGCAAGGTATTGCGATAGACAGATAATGACTCTACTAGCTACTATACCGCTTGTAGCGAGAGCAGATATACTCAGACGGTAGACCTGCGAGTCCTTCCCATGTAGAGTCGAAACTACGTTGCCGCGGCCCCACACAGTTATCGCGTCGATATTGACACTATCTAGCCGTGCAAAGGTGAGAAATGCAGGCACTAGAGATGAAAGGGTAGATTCGTCGGACTGCTCATTCTGCCCCCTTTGCCGTGTCCGTAGCCATATAAAATCTGATTCGGCGTCAACACGGTCCTGGTCATCACATTTCTGCCCGGAGAAGCCGATCGTCCGGCCGACTGTTTCTTAAGCTCAGGTTGTTCTCGCATGCCAAGGTGGCATAAATATACACCGCTTCTCACAGTACCTTCATCAAACTTACCAACTCTCCGACGGACCCCGCGGGTTAGGATACACTCCACTCCGGACGCATCGTATATGACCGCCATTATTGTGTTGGAGCTTGACTCCGTCAAATGCGTGGTTTTCTGCCTGAAGAAACTCTTGAAACGAGGCCCAAGACAGAGTGAGTATGCGGCATACTCTGCTGGTCAGACGAAGGCATTTGAGGGGCTCAAGATCAAGATTTTCGGCTACCTCCTCTACCACTTCAAGCGGGAGGTCGTGGAAATGGTGTCTCCTGGCTGCTGCCATTTTTCCTTTGTTGGAGGAAAGCAGATAACCGGGGTCTTGGGGATATGGTCGCGTTGTCCATCTCTCCTGGGAATAAATACCCCAGCAGCAGGCGGTTGAGCACTCGCGCGTCAAGTAGGAAGCCAACCAGCTCGCCCATAGATCATCGATCGAAGCCATGAAACGAGCCTCAAGCCTGAGGAAAAATGAGGATCGCTGATTGGTTTGGTGGTACTAGTAGCGTCACGGTTCAACCAAGCGCGGGCAAGTTATTTATTTGGCAGCCTGGAGAGCCACCACCATCCATCGAATTCAGACGCGTGGCGGCGAGAATTCTTTCCTTATCAAATTCTCCATTTCCTAGATCTCGCTGCTCTCTGTACAGAACATAAACCCAAGGGAGCGAGGCAAATGTCCCATGCTCAGGTTGTGAGAAAGATCCCAAAGAAGTCCCGCAACGGCTGCCAACAATGCAAAGCAAGAAAAGTGAAGGTAGGCCTTCTTCCTCTTGTTCTCTATCCTATATCAGACCTGTAGGGCGTAACATCCGGAAGTTGCTTTTCTGTTCGTTTCTTTCTTTCTCACTTTTTTTTTTTTTTTCCTCGCAAACCGAACTCTGTGCTAGCGATGTTAACTTGCGTCGTTGAAGTGTGACGAACAAGCACCGTATTGCCGCAACTGCAAGTATCGCAAAGTGAACTGTAGTTATCAGTTTCAATGGGGTCAACCATCCAGCTTCATAGCATCAAGATACAGTAACCCTCAGCCCAGCCAACCGTCGAATGACGTGGCAAAGAACAGTCTACTCTCGCCTACCCGCTCCTCCATTATCCCTCCTACCCGCTTAGCACACAATGGAAGCACGCCATTACAGGAACTCGAGTTAATGCATCATTACGCTACTACCGCATTCGCTGTTTTCGCCGACTACGAAGTGTACAGGTCCATTTGGCAGGTCGCTGTTCCTCGCGAGGCGCAATCGTACCAGTTCCTCATGCATGTCATCCTCGCCATATCCGCGCTACATATCAGCCATCTTCGCGAGACTTCCGGTCATGGGGGTGCGTCTTCATACAAGGAATTAGCGCGCACACAGTACCGCGATGCGGTTGTTGCATTTCGCTCGATGGTGCCGCAAATGACCAAGTCTAATAGTAGCGCCGTATTTGCTTTCTCTAATTTGACAATCTACTTCGCCTTCGGCTCATCAAAATTCTCGGTCAACAATGGAAGCATGGAAGATCCAATTGGCGAATTGCTGGACGTGTTTACCCTTCTTAGAACAGCCATGGAGACTATACGATCGTCGTGGGACTCGCTTTCAGATGGCCCGCTCGCTCCACTCCTTCAACGTGGGCCAGCGATTACGGACCGTCGGTACCTCCCTCCAGACATTTCCATGGGGCTCGAACTCATGGAGCAATTCTGTCAGAGCGTGCCTACCATTCGAGATAGCGATGGAACGATAAAGGAGACTTATCAAGTCGCCATCAAGCAACTCTGGGACTCATTCGTCATGGCGGAAACGAAACGCAAAGACTGGTCCATGGCTCTACGATTCCCCATCATATTTTCGGAACAGATTCTGCGGTCCTTGAGGCGGCGAGATCCAATAGCCCTGGTACTTTTGGCGCATTTTTGTGTTTTGCTCCATCGAGCGCCCACGCGTTGGTGGGCGGACGGCTGGAGCGAGCAAGTTATTGATGCCGTTTTTAGAAGTCTAGACTTGCGCTGGAGGCATGCAATAGTATGGCCGATGAGAGCAATCGGTGTGAATATGCGAACTATAGATTTGAACGCTGCGGATTGTGATTGACTCAATATATGAAGTACTGCAATGAATTTTTATTCTGGCGTGTAGAGGGCCTCATGCCTTATTCCCTACTGCTTTTTTAATCTATCACGAGACTAGCTCGAGGACGGAGCTACTCAGACAAAACGAACACTAGTATCCAATGACACACACCGAGAGAAGGGCCAAGTAAAGTGTACGTACTGTTTATCTATCCATATCTGGGGAAAAAAATAAATGCCAATAGAGAAATATGCTCAAATGAACAAAACAAATGATAAGTGAGACACGAACAGCAACATACAAATAACGCAGCAACATACAAATAACGGACAACCGCGTGTTAGAAGAAGCCTCCAAGCTTGGGGCGACCCCCAGCCTCCAGATGACAGAAGGAAAATCGTGATATAGCAGGCGTCTCTGTTGTTCCGAGTACGCGTATCGATCAAGCTAGGCCTCTCGTTGCGATAGCATGCCTCGCGTATATTGTCTCTGCGAAACTGGGCCTTTGTTTCCTCATCGGGTTCGGATTATTACCGTAAGATCCGGCAAGCCCAAGCTCCTCAGAGTGCATATCCATGCCAACGGATTTTAGCAGAGAATCTCCCATCAACAACTCCGAAATCACGCCCGGGTGCACAACGTTCAGCACCACCATAAGAATCCACATCAACGTGGCGTCGAAAATATAGAGGTAAAATTCACGGCCCAGGAGCGTGCCGTCAGCGCCCGGAATGTATTCAATAACCCGAAATATGGAACGGACCATGATGAGGACGGAGACGGCGTAAAGAGAATACAGGTATTTACGCCAGGAAAGCTGGAGAGATAGGGACGCTGTCGTTGGCCTAGCGGCCATCCGGCGGTGAAAGACGACCGAGACAATGATGAAAAGGCCGAAAAAGATAAGCTGGATGCACAGGCCAACGATGATCACCTTTTGACCTAACAAGAGATTCGATTTTGTACCGCTAGACATGATTCCGCCGCCTAGGCTTGCCATTAGCTTGATCCATGTATCCAGTACGAGCCAAGGGCCATTGTGTGAAAAGAGAATCTAGCGATGAAGAGCTAGTATCGGGAAACAATACGTACCACAGCCCTGAACAACAAAGGAGAGGATGTCACCAGTGACAAAAATCTTGGTCATCCAAGTTCTTCGTATTACCAAAAGCTTTTCGCCGTGGAGGATGGCAATGATGCGTCCCAGTTCCATGTATATCGACGCAGCAAACAGAGCTGGCGCCAGCAACAAAAGTAGGTTTTGGATAATGTAAGGGGTATCTGTGAATAAGGGCGCTTCGGTACTCGAGATGATGCGGGCGCTGTATCCTACAATCTCAACTGAATGGGATGTGAGAAATTATGCAGAGCTCACATGCCGAAAATGGCGACGTCAATCACTCACAGATTCCCCCAACGACGACGGGGATAAAAAACCAGACATGCCTTTTGACAAGCTGGAATATGTGAAAGCCAGTGGTTGGCAAAAAGAGTATAATGAAGATTATTGCCGCAGCCTTGGCAGGGGTGTATTTGTAGAAGTCATGAAATTCTTCATCGGCCATCTTGTCGGAAATTTCGCGAGCAGCAGGGGAAGTGATGATGATGTAAGACAAAAGTCTCTGTATATGTATGGCAGAAAAGTGAACGAGAAGACGGCAACAACAGATTTAGTAGCATCATCCCCTTTTATATAAACAGAAAAGGACATGTAATTGCTGTAAAGCATCAACAATTAGGAACAGAAATAGCAAGACCTCGTCATACAATCTGGCTAGAAACAGAGCCAAATCTAAACTTCGTCTCTTATTGCGTACGCCTTGTGCCATCTCACTCTGGTTGGTCGTGGTTATAGTTCCTACGTTCGGATTCATTTCCTCCTTCAATTTAGCGCTTCGGCAGAGGCTCAGTTCCAGCTTTCGGGTCAAGCGAGGCCGTGTTCGGAAACTAGACTAAATACAGACTAGTGTACGGGACCAACCCGAAACCTTAAAAAGTCCCGAAGTCAACCTTGCTTCTTTGGCTTTGAATAGTATTGTGTTGCCTGGAGGCTGGAGCTTATAGGATACTACCTAAAATTGGAACTTCATGCACGTATTGGAAAGTGACCCTAGCCGTTGCATTCCCCATGAACGGGGTGTCGATATCTCATTGCGCAATCCTCCCACTTCGATCGGCGGCCAGAGACAGCTGTTCCTGCGTTCGCTTAGTTCCTAGAAGCCAGGGAAACGCCATGGTGGCACAAATTAACGCTTCACCCTTATGAAGGAGGCACGGCCGTGGTTTGTGAGTAGCTGGTCCTAATCGCGATCGTTTTCGCAGCAACAAATATATGTCCTTAGGTGCTTGGCTTCCCAGCGTCCGGAGCACAATCGGGCGGAGGATTAATACCGGTGCAAAAGGGTCTAGGCATATTTTAGAAAGGAAGTTTCGATAACAAAATACACGAACAATTTATACGCATGGGCAGGGTGAAAGCACAAGTGAAAGTTCTAGAGCAGGCGAACTGTTCCCCTTAAAATGCCTATATTAACTATCACGCAGTTGTTATTTACAGTTTGGAATTTCCTGAAATTGCTGCCTTCGATGCAAACGTCGGGGGGGTAGGGTCCAGGGGACCCTGAAGCCAGTTTACCATCCTGCGTACTGCAGTTATCGGATTCAAGCCATCGGCTGGGCAAGCGAATGAAGTGTTAGTAGCGAGCATAACGTCAAAGGCGACCAGGAGAAACATACCGTAGCCGATAAAGGGTGTGTGGATCTGATATCCCATCATTTCAACAATACGTCGTGGGATCTCAGTGAGTCTTCGGGGGTCAACTGCAAGAATTTGGTTTTCGATTGGTCGGATCTATGAGGAATTTCTACATCAGCGGAGTCATCAAAATTGAGGAGGTGTTAGTTTCCTCACGTAGGGCTGGCAGTATTGGACCGTCGCGCTCTTTCTCGGGTTGGGGGAGTTGTTTGGTCCTCCACAGTGCCACGTTGTGGCAAGAAAGTAGACGACGCTCCCTGGGGAACAGATCATCGGTACAGTCTCGTCGTACTTTGGACGTCGATCAGCCCCCCAAGTATGACTCCCGGGAATGATGCGTGTGGCGCCATTCTCGGCAGTGAATTCATCGAACGCTTTCAAAGGATATAGTCAGCAAAATTTGTTTTGTCGCGGCGCCCTTTTGGAATGTCATACCTAGAATTATCGCACTTCCCAACGGCATACGAGGACGTGGGACATGACAGAAGGCGTCATCTACATGCTTCGAGATTTCGTTAGTTATCGACAAAGCTTACTTTCATTAGCTTTGCGGGCGTACCGTGATGCAGGTCCTGGTGGGCTTCACCGGGGTTGATCTGGATGGTATGAAAAGCAGTGATATTGTACCCCGTGTCTAAGAAGTAGTCATTCAAGGAGAGCACACGAGGGAGCATTGCGAACTTGTCGAACGCTCTCGTCCTATGATCTCAAGAAATATGCATTAACTTTATCCTCTAATGAGTAACGATCGTCGGATATTACAGTGGTAGAAAGCCGTAAATGCATGCACTGCACATACTTGTTCAGCAGCGAATATATTCGATTCGTATTTAGTCCTTCAAACGCGTTCCGACCTTTGATCGGATCGGAGCCACTTAGCCGGTCGATCTCAGCCTTTGCGGCGTCCGCCTCTTCCACGGTGAAGCAGTTCTCGAGCACGACGTAGCCGTGGCGGAGACAGTGCTCCACGTTGGCCCGATCAACAGGGTCTGCAGGCAGGGGCCTTTTCATCATTCCCAGCGTCTGGAGCTGCGCTTCAATCGGAGGTGCAGCCATCGTTTAAGCCAAGTTTGAAGTTTTGCAGTGCGAATTATTAGTTGGAGCGCTTACGGTAAAAATAGCGTAGAAGAACTCAAATTGCCCATTGCTTCATACTGCGGCGGAATAGTAGAGGACAGCGGCCGTATAAAATATGAGAACAGGGTATATAAAATGATATAAGTGACCGACATCTAGAGAACAACCCCGCATTTCGTCGAAGACAGGACTTCCCACAGTGTATCGAACTCTTATTTAACCTCGGTATCCAAATCCCCAGGCCCGCTCGCCGGCAGTACGGCGGCGCTTAGCCTTAAAAAGCTGCGCCACTTCTTGTGGAATAGTATTCAGTACAGAGTACTTCTTACAGGAGCTATGTGGCCAAGTGATGAAGATGTCTTGAATAGAGTGTGGCAAATACGTCGCAATCAACAATGCTCGTACAATCCGAGGTGAAAATGCTCTGCCAGTGTTTTGTACTGCACAAATTGCCCCTTCGATGAGTTGAATTATCTTTTTTATTTAAAGGGTTTTGGTGCAGTTTCTGGTTGAGCAAAAGATAGGAATTGTATCAGGGCTAGTGAAGATATTAAACATCACATTAAAATGCCATGGTCTTTATCTAGTAATATGTGGTATCTGTGTCTTCACTGTATATAAGAAACTATCCCTTCGTTGACTCAGGCTGTTATGATATTGAAAATGGGGAGTCTGATTAGCTGAGGAGTACCATACGCCGCGGATCTAGCGTAGATAGCTAGTTATAACTAGTTCTTAGTCGCTCCCCCACGCGTTTTTTCCCATCACAGTTCCAACACCTTCAAAAATCAACCACCAAACCATGGAAAGACAAGTTCTAAACCCCATAAGCTCCAATATTCAGCGGGGAAAGGAGTTGAAGCCAACCACCAGAGCTTATCTCCTGGAGATGCACCATGGTGGCCTAAAGGCCCCCGAGATCGCGAGAC
>JAFEJD010001318.1:0-31697 GCA_018296065.1 Blastomyces percursus | reverse complement strand
CGGGCTCGTTGATAGTCATATTTTCGTGTAAATCTGCCGCTCAGATCTGCGTTGCTGAATGTGGCGTCCAGGGTGCACACGCGGATCGTGCAATAATGGGCTACGAATATTAAATTTAATATTAAGACACACCGCTGCTAACTTACCTCTGACCATGAAGTAAAAACAAATAAGAGGTAAACAAAAATAAATAAAAAACGGTCTATATGAGAAAATATATATACTTTTTGTATATTGTGATGCCTTGTTAGTTATCTATCTTCTGTATTTTTTTCCTCCTTCTCCATTTAGTCCGTACATTGTACACAATCAAAAGGCCACACCAACACTAATTGCACATCTTCTTGATAGCATCCTTATTCCGAATCCCCACCAGATTCCCCTGTTTAACCCTCTCAAGGGTCAACGCCGCTATAAGTGCCGCACCAACACCAGATCCATCCTCCGCTCCACTCATCACAACCCGATCCGGTACATCATCCGGCCAGTCGAGAATATCCCTCAGTGCATTGGCACCTCTGGCTTTAAAATGCGGGTACTTTTCGAACACTGACCCGTCCGCGCCGACATGACAGTGGGTGATATTCTTCTTCTTGCAGATGGCCGCAACGCCGCACGCCGAGAGGCGTGCGGCACGCGTGCCGATTAATTCTGCAAGGCGTCTGCAAAACTCTAACTCTGAAGGCATGGCGTGGATTCCCAGGGTGCGCTCAAAGAGATCACGGGTTTCTGACAGGTTTTCGAAGGGATCTTCTTCGATGAACGCTAGGAAGGAGGAGTCTAGGGAGTAGGGCTTTCGCAACTTCGAGATGTCCTGGTTGGCAAAGATGAGCTTGCCCTTGTTGTCGTGGAGGTCAAGGAGGACGAGGCGAAAGATCTCGCCGAGGTAGAGGCCTGCGGTCATTTTTTCGAAGGCTTGTTGGCCAGGCCGGGGAGAGTCGCGGTCGATTATGATGTCGTATTGGGTTCTGGGGAGGACGACATTCTCATTGTCGAAGGCGCCGTATTCGCAATTGATAGCGACGGGAGTGTCGGGGGGTAAGTTGTAGTGGGCTATTTTAGGGATGGAGCCGGCGTTTTCCATGTAGGCGGCGTTGACGCCCGTGCCGAAGATACAGCCGATTTTCATTTCGGGGTCGGTGTAGGCAGAAGCAATAAGGGTGCCAGTCGTGTCATTTACCAGAGCTGCAACTTTAATGGGGAGACCCTGTATACGTAATTAGCACCTGGTAGCCAAGATCAAGGCTGGATAGTTTGCCCAATAGGTGATAGCTGGAAGAAGAGAAAGAGGCCCGAATTTTACCTTTTTCGCCAATGCTTCCTCCAGCATTGGGACAACATCCTTGCCCTCAACACCGTCGATATCAAAGCCCTTGGTCCATCTTTGTAGTACGCCATGGTCAACATAATCCTGTGTGGCAGGGTATGAAAACGTAAAGCCCAGTGGCAGATCCGGGAGAGACGTGCAGCCCTCATGGTAGTATTCAATAAACTGGTACACGCAGTCGGCAATGTATTCCCATAGTTCGGACGATTTGCCGCTCTTCAGCTCCTCCGGAATTCGATACTTGGACTGTGTGACATCGAACTCGCCTTTTTCTTCGGAGAGCTCGATTTCGCAGACGCGCAAATTGGTGCCTCCCATGTCCAGGGCGAGGAATGTACCCTTTTCATGGCCAGTGGGGAATCCCAAGACCCAGGTAACATTCATAGGCTGAGAAGGAAGCGTTCATCAGTAAGCGACAATTCGATGGCCCCTCTGGGAGATGTACGGCGTATGCAACACGGAGGGCTCGGGGAAACTTACAATGTTTCCGCCTTCAACGCTGAGGCCTATTGCATCCAAATTGTTAGAATAGCCAAATATTTAATATTGTAAGAGGCTGACCCTCAATATGTAATCCCCGCATTCTCTTCTGGCCCCTCACCGCTTCTTTTTCCTGGGTACGGATATCTATCCACTTGACAAACAAACAGGGAATAAAGGAAACTCACCCTTCCGTAGCTCTTTGATGAAATGTTCAACAATCTGTTTAAGCTTCGCTTGGTCAACTGTGAAGAGTTCTTCTAGTACCTTGAGCTGGTCAAGCATGTCCTTGGGCATATCAGCCATTGATCCTGAATAGAGAAAATTTGTTAGCTGTAGCTGTTACACCTTCGCATTGACATATGGACAGAAAGGCACGACTTCTAATCCCATTACGCAGGCATATTCCAGGTCCTACATGCTCAATGGGGCTTTTCTGGCGAATACTCACCCTTTCGGGACGGTTTTCGGCGGGGCGCTATAGGCATTGTGATGGCGTCCGATGGTCTCGAATTGGAGATATTGGATAGAAAACGGGTTTGCTATGGAGCCCAGGAGCAAGATAATTGAAGTGACAGGCAAGGAGTACGGGACAGGGAGGAATTGGAGTTGATAGGTCTAGAAGTGGATGGGGTTGAGATATAGCTTCTTCTTGGTCTGCCCCGTGAAGTGAGATCCAGAACCTAGGCCCGATGGCATACGCTGCGTATGACGTTTAATGGAGTCTAGTTACTAGCTCGGTATTTGGCAGCCACAGCACTAGCGCAGCAAGAATGCGCGTTTGCATGATAGATTTTCTTAGTCCTTTGCTTCAATTTACTCGTATATTCTATATTTTAATAAGCTCAGGCCGTTCAGCCCTCGGGTTTGGACCTATTTCAAATCATGTCACATATTTGACGCTGCGCCAAGGTACGGTACTACAGTACGTCATGATGTAGCGATTCTGGAAAATCAGTGTGTATGCAAATGGGCGCATTGATTGGCCGGGCACAAAAATGGAGAAATTCTCAGAGCTGGCTCAGTCAGATATGCAGATCAGTTTGATCTAGATAACTAAGAAAGCGCAATCGTCTTCAAGCAAAGGACAGCAATATGTCTTAGAAGAAAAGGAAATAGACTCCATTCATAAGGTTGAGTACTCTAGACATCCGTAATGTTTGATCGTGATCGTCATTAAATCTTTATAAGTCTCTTTCAAGGTCCATAATGATAAGCAGGAAATGAAACCGGTGTTGTCCGGACACTTTCAGGTGGGCATAAAACCTGATGTCCACTAGTTAGTTATTTCACTGGTCACTTTGTTTATTAGGTTTCGCGGTCGGTGGTGGGGATGATTTCTCCTCTGTAGCACAATCATCACCAGATTTCGTCTCTGATTTGCTTTCCTGTAGCGGCAAAGGGTCAGGTTGCTCTGATTCGGAGGGCTCATTATCCTTCTTCATTACTCTATTTTCATCATCCTCGGAAGTGGTTGAGGGCTCGCGCTTGTCCGTTACATCCTCTCCATTTCCTACCTCACCATCTTTCCCCTTCTGTAGCTCTGAACGGACCCGGTCTTCGTGGGCTCGCGATATATGCAATGTGTGCTC
This sequence comes from Blastomyces percursus, assembly GCA_018296065.1. Classification (NCBI taxonomy): domain Eukaryota; kingdom Fungi; phylum Ascomycota; class Eurotiomycetes; order Onygenales; family Ajellomycetaceae; genus Blastomyces; species Blastomyces percursus. The sequence goes on along the minus strand of JAFEJD010001318.1, from coordinate 28,298 downwards.
TACTTCTTCTGTCAACCGCTCGACCTCATCACGTAGCAGCTCATCCTTAGAGCGAGCCGGCTTTTCCTTTTCTTCCTCTATTAGGCCTGCTTTTTGGGGATTTGTCTGTGCCCATAATTCCTCTAGCTCCTCCCGCCAACCCAGCGCTTCTGCCAATTTTAGCACACCATCGTCACACTCGCCTAATAGCAATACATCATCTGGCCTAGTACCGAGCCCGCCAACCCTATTGAGATTAATCAGGAGACGAGGACACCCTTCTTTGCACAGGCTAGGTAAACTAGCGAATGGCTGTACACTCAAACTAGTGCCCATAATAATGCACAGGTCTGCTGCAGCTGTCAGCGTACGGTTCATGAAGAAAGATTCTGGTAGTGGCTCCCCAAAGAACACAATATCAGGTTTCACGAGCCCCTGACATTCGAGACATAGAGGTACATCATTTGCATTTATCGCCTTGCGCATTAAATCTTCGGGGTATGAGGCTTTGCATTCGATGCATCGGTGTGATGCATAGCTTCCATGTGCTTCAACGATCATCTCGCCCGGTACGCCGGCTGCCCGCTCCAGACAGTCGATGTTTTGGGTGAAAAGTTTGAGCAGGCGACCTTTATCGTAGAGGAGTTTAATAAACGAGTGGGTGATCGTTGGCCGATAGCGTCCGGGAAACATCTCCTTAGACAGGGCATAAAAGGGATAGGGATTTTTGCGGAAGTAAGAGATGTCAAATACGGCTTCTGGGTCCGGGAGGTTTAGACGGGCGAGATTGGCGTAGACCCCGGTATCCGGAGAACGGAAGTCGGGGATTCCTGCCGCTGTGCTGATGCCCGCGCCAGTCTGCGTAAGGTAGAGCGGGGAAATATTAGCATTGCATTTATATGTATCGCGTCCGGGTGTCATAAAATCCTTACCAAGATCACAATCCTCTGAATATTCTTTTCTTTAATGTACTCAGCAATCCCTTCGACGGACCGGGATTTCAAGGTTATTGGCGCGGTGCTTTCGTCCACCAGCACGGAGCTTTCGTTTCCCATTTTGGGCAGAAGGCGAGAGGGCGGACCCTTTTGATGCCTGAACCTCCGGCGATGACCTATTTTGGCGTTTCTAGGGTGGTCCGTATATATTATTTTCAATAGAGATTTGCCGACGAAAGCCTTGTTCTAGCTTCCGCCTGACGAGACTGAGCGAATGGGAGGAAGAGAATGTGAGGGTGCTAATCAGAAAGAAGAAATGAAAGAATGACGTGAAATTGAAAAACGCAACTAAAAGCCTCACAGATTCATATCACCAATAATTATATATGTCGGCTGGTGATGTTTCTCTTGATGTCAAAGTTCACGCTGCTTTCACTTGCCCCGCGGCTATTTAGTTCTAGCCAGCTGAAAGGTCCGCCGCACTAGGCGCCAAGCGCGGGCCGTTGATCAACAACCGAGCATTCTTCTTGTCGACGCAATAGTTATGGACGGGGATTCCCATGTTCTACCTTTGATTACACATTTTAAGGCTCCGTTATGGACTTCAGCCTGGAAAGTCTCGATTACCTAAATCGGGACCGCCTAGCAATGGCCCAACCGGCCAGTTCACCCCCTCCCGCCTGTGTCAATGGCCACTCTGGCCAAACGACAGAAGCTCCAACAGCTAAGGACAGGGTGCAAGATAACAGGCACACGAAGATCACCGAACTTCAAACAAGTGATACTCGCGAAAAGCGACAAACCAATGGGCAGGATAATTCCACTCATAATCCCGACCCTGGGAACCCCACCGACATCTATAACGCCCGCACTATCGCGGATATCAAAGCCACTTTGTCCCATCTCCACGATCGAGAAGCTGCCGTAACTGCCCGCCTTGATGCTCTCATAACTTCCCAGAAAGATTTCTCCCGCGAACTAGGCCGACTAGATCTTCTCCGCGCCCACCTAGGCTCACAAGCAACCGCTGCCCGCGCAATCAGCCATGGTATGCTTGCGGACGCTGCCAGCACCGCGGACCGCATCTCCAGCGCCGTCAAGCGCCTCGATCTCCAACAGTCGCGTGTCAAGGCTACACTGGACGTAGTGGAACAAGTTGCGGAGTTGAAAGCGTGCGTGCTAGGCGTAGCTGGGTCAATGGGCGCATCGCAAGATTGGGAAATGGCCGCGAGTTACATGAATCGTGCATCGAAAATTCCAGAAGAGGTCATACATGGTGATTTTGCTGCGGAGATCGTTCCTACTGCTGAAGTTCCGGACCCGCCAAGTGTGACGTTAGAGACCGCGGCTGAATCGCTTTGCGGGTTGTTCCTCCGGGAATTTGAACGGGCTGTCAAGGCCAACGACGATGCGAAGATCACGCGGTTCTTTAAGCTGTTTCCGCTCATTGGAAGGTCGGCCGTCGGACTGGATGTGTATGGACGTTATGTGTGTCAGGGCGTAGCAGCACGAGCGAGGGCTAATTTACATGCTGGGGCGGGTGCGGAGCAAAGGAAGGATGGGTTCTTTTACGCGAATGCGTTGACCAAGCTCTTTGAACACATTGCGCAGATTGTTGAGGGGCATGGTGCATTAGTGGAGAGACACTATGGTCCGGGCAAGATGACGACGGTCGTGGAGAGGTTGCAGGTCGAGGCGGATGTCCAGGGGGGCATTATTTTGGAGTCTTGGAGCGATGACCGCCATGTTGATCGCAAGTTGACGGACATCAAGTCTTATGCTTTCACGTTTCTTGTACAGAGTTTTCTACCTGCTGCGAGGGGCATGGGAACACCTAGAGCAAACTCACCCGCCAATCGCGATACCGCTTCACAACGGTCAAGCGAGGATGAGGGAGTAGACATGAAAGAGATCGATGGACTTTTGAATGAGATGGCTGTTATGCTGGGGGGGTGGTCATTGTATTCCCGTTTCTTAGCTGGTAAATGCAGTGTAAGTCATTGGCTATTTTTAATACTTTTTACGTGCTACATTGACAGGTTCTACTATTACGTACGAGCTAGCGACGGATGGTTATGGACTAACAAGACCACAGATCGACAACGAGGAGGAATTGGAACTACCAGAGTTCATTGTTCAATCGGCGCTGTCTCAGAAGGTTAGCGATCGGCTAATCCATCCTTTCAACTCAATGACCACGTTTTTCCTCCGGCGGTCGGTGGAGAAGGCTTTCCAGTTGGATGAAGGGCCTCCAGAACTAACGCTGAACCGACACCAACCCTTACGTGTCAACCCACCACACATTACCTCAGCCGTGGACGACATCATGTACATCGTTAATAAAGTACTTCAGCAGTCACTACGCACCGCGCAACACGCCGTCATGGCCAGTGTGACGCCGTCACTGGCCCGAGTTCTTGGCACTGATTTCATCGGCATGATCCAGCGCAAAATGCGGGATGAAAGTTATCCCAGAGGAACAGCAGGTGGCCCTCCACCTGAAGCCATCGTCATCGCCTTCCTAGTCCTCATCAACAACCTTGACGTGGCTATCGAGTATATCCAGCGCATCGTAAAAAACCACGTGGGAACCACCAAATCAGAAATTGGGGGTAATCAGACTGGCGATGCGGCAGCCGGCGAATCCCCGCTGGCCAACCTCTTCCCGCTTTACGAGGAGGCGGAGAAAGTAGGCAGCATGCTGAAATCCTTCTCCTCCTCGTTCGAATCCAAGGCGCAAGATCTCGTCAATGATGGGATTCAGGTTGTCTTCAATAATGTCATAAAGGGTCACCTCCGGCCTATTCTAGCAGATTCATTCCGTGACATCGAGTACCAACCCCGGGATGGCGGTGCTGATGAGAACGGGCTTGCAGATGGAGACGGGTTGATGGATGAGGCCGATGGGAGCGCAGTCCGTCACCGGTTCGCAACGGCGTGGGCGGATCTTCTAGAACCGATCGCGCGAATCCTTAGTGGACGGGCATTTGAGCGGCTCCTTAGCGTGACTGTGGCTGCACTGGCACGATTATTAGAAAAACGTATCTGGTCGTATCATGGACGTGTGAATGAGTTAGGAGCAACGCGGCTGGAGCGGGACGTAATGGGGATCGTGAGTGCAGCGGTGGATGTGGGCGGGGATGATGGGGCCCGCAAAGGTGGTGGCACAGGGGAAGAGGATCGCGCGAGGCTGTATGGAGGGGGACGATATCGGCACCGTGAGGCTTTCGGGCGGTGTTTGCAGATTGTGATGGTGACGGGGATGGAGGAGGAGGAGTGGGAAGAGGTGGTGCGAGGTGGCATGGAGAATGTGGTGGATCGCTTGAGTATAGATGAACGGGTGAGGGCGAGGGGGATCGTTGTGCGATGAATATGGTTTTGGAGGCGGCGGCGATGATAGAAGCGAAATTGTGGAAGAAACGCTAAAAGGGTAAGAAACTGATGTTATCTCATCCGATATTTTGCACCGGCTTTTACAGTAGACGCTCCGCAATAGAGTGGAGGAAATAATGTTGGTTTAGTCGCACCATTATTCCAAAAAGCCGCATACTGTGGCTGTGGCCTGAGCCTACCAATAATATGGCAGTGTAGTTCATTCCAATTGAGACACACGCACATATATTCAAGTTTACATTAATATCATTAGCACATGTCTAAACTCAACGTTCAAGGCGCTCAGCTATCTCATACCATCCCAATGCTGACACAGCGAAGCTTCTTCAAGTAAGTCGATAAGATAACGACAAAGCCCCCAAGATAAACAAACCAACAATCCACACCCATGGTGCTGTCCAAACCCTATCTGCCTACCCGTGAAAAAATAACTTGTCCTGCGCTGATAGCTATCTGCCACCAATAATCCAATTATCTGATGGCGTTGTTCGATATCTGGAGTCGCGGTAGATTTAATAAGCCTAACGCAGCCCTATATCCCAGACATTCCATGGGGCTCTCAAACGTTCACGGTATCCATAGAGCGGAACCCAATGGGAGAGGAAAAACTTATCTTCGGTTTCTGAGGATGTTATCTAGAAACAAATGAGGTCCTTTTTGTCTGCGGTGTTTCGTTTTTCGGCTGGACTGGTCGATTTATTTAAATCTGCATTTTCACTTTCACTTTTACTTTTACTTTTATTTTATTTTATTTTATTTTATTTTATTTTATTTATTTATTTATTTATTTATTATTTATTTATTATTTATTTTTTTTGGATTTTGTATGTAATTCTCTTTAAGTAACGGACCCTTTGCTTCGCCGCCGGCATGGACCTGACCGGTTTGTCTGGAGCTTTCAACCCGTTATCGACCAATAACGAGCAGAGATACGAGCACTACAAGGTGGAGTAGGATGTTCCTCCCGGCGCACGGAGTATTTTTGGAAGGAGTTGTATTCGCCTGGTATTATATCTACTGTTGATATAAGCAGTGAAAGTGGTAGGAAGCAGTATTCGTCATTCTAAGAGAAAAGCGATAGTAAGAAGCGGGCGAGTAGTTCAAGCCCGGCAACGTCCTGTGGAAGGATAGATCGGTTCATCTTGGATTTGCGGTCTGGAGGAGCTTCCCCAGGCACGGGCCCGTCATGGAGCGGGAATTGGGCGATCCCTGGCTTGGCTTGGCTATGGGGGACAAACCAGTGTAAAACTAAAGAAATAATAAAAATACCTAATGATTCTTGTTTTTATCTATGGCTGCGGACTGCTCCATGTTGATATAAACAAGCCTTAAGTCGTTATCTTCATATCTCCCGTTTCTTTATCTCTCTGTTATCTCCTCTCTGTTGTAAATAATTCGCAACCTTTGCAGCCAAACCGATTAATTTTCGTGTCCCGGACTCGAATTGAATTTCCAATTTCTTGTTTCGTTATCTCGTAGATGTATTGAGGCCTTTGATTTCACTGTCTTAACCATGAGGGTCCGGGAGGCACCGTTTTTGTAACCTATAGTTAAGGGCTGCGATTCCTTCCGCCAGGCAATAATATATACTCACGCATGTCATCTCGGGATTGCTTACTTCTCTCCTTTACTTGTTCTTCATTTTCCTTTACCCACTTTCAATTTAGCTTCTCTTCCAGCTCCTCTGCCCGTTTTTCTCGTCTTCTAACCCCGTCTCCCTGTCCACTGTAAGAAGATAAGCCTGCCAAAGTTGTACTTTGTTCAAATTGAACTGTTAGGACTAGGCAATAACCAGGGTTTAAAACAGACGATAAGGAAATATAGCATAGAATCGAATCTGGTAAACCCACCAATACAGGAAAGGCAAAAAGCAGAAGTCCGGGGAGCAGCATGTCGGCCTCCACGGGCCGCTATGCCCCCGACTATGCTTCTTACAACTGGACCGGTGCGCCGGCAAACTTCACTTTCACAACCAATTCGGACCTAGGGGGAGACCCTCGTACGTTTCCCGAACCCCAGAAGAGAGGTCTCCGAAATGCACTAACCCCTCTGACTGAAATCAGGAATCGAAAACCTAAACAAATGGTTTCAGGCTGGTGATCAGGCGTACATGATGGTCGCCTCAGCAATGGTCATGGTCATGATTCCCGGGCTGGGCTTCCTCTACTCCGGTCTAGCGCGGCGAAAGTCCGCACTCAGTATGATCTGGGCATGTATGGGTTCCATGTCCGTCGTGACCTTCCAGTGGTACTTCTGGGGCTACTCGCTGGCCTTCTCCCCGACCGCGACGAACGGGTTCATCGGCAATCTAAGCAACTTCGGGCTCATGAAAACACTCGCGGCTCCGAGTCCCGGCTCGCCGCTGATACCGGGGCTGCTGTATGCTTTACATCAGGTGTGTGCGATCATTTGTTTGTCGGTGGTGGTGCAGGCTGACTGACGACGATTTGCTAGATGCAATTTTGCGCCGTGACTGCCGCAATAATAATGGGGTCCGTGGCTGAGCGAGGTTGTTTGCTACCCGCTATGGTGTTTATATTCTTTTGGGCTACACTCGTCTATTGTCCCCTCGTGTGCTGGGTATGGAATGTCAATGGGTGGGCTTACAAATGGGGCGTCTTGGACTATGCAGGCGGTGGTCCAGTTGAAATCGGTTCCGGTCTATCCGCGCTCGCGTACTCGATGGTTTTGGGTCGTCGCCAGGAGCGCATGATGCTCAATTTCCGACCACATAATGTTTCATTGATTCTTCTGGGGACAGTCTTCCTGTGGTTTGGATGGCTGGGTTTCAACGGTGGTTCGGCTTTCGGTGCCAACCTGCGTGCTGTCATCGCAACCTGGAACACTAGTTTAACCGCTAGCTTCGCGGCCATGACCTGGGTCCTTCTCGACTGGCGGCTCGCTCGGAAATTGTCCATGGTCGGGTGGTGTTCTGGTGCCATCTCTGGTCTGGTCGCAGCAACTCCGGCCTCTGGTTTCATTCCTCCGTGGGCCAGTGTGATTCTTGGAATAGTCACGGGAGTCGTTGCAAACTACAGCACCAAAAGTCAGTTCTGCCCTTAAACTTTCAGCAGTGGTTTCAGGGAAGGCAAAAAAACATAGGATTTCAACTAACCTTTCTGTAGTCAAATACTGGATCCTCATCGACGATTCCATGGATATCTTCGCCGAGCACGGGGTTGCCGGCATCGTCGGGTTAATCTTCAACGCCTTCTTCGCTAGTGATGCCATTGTCGGCCTCGACGGCGTAAACACAGGAATGGGTATGGGAGGCTGGCTCATTGGCAACTACAAACTATTATACATCCAGATAGCGTACATTTTTGCGGCGAGTGCATACAGCTTCGTAGTATCCGCCTTGGTTGCCTACAGCATCAACGCAATCCCGGGCTTGAAACTGCGTGCGTCAGAACAAGTAGAGTTATTTGGAATGGACGACGACCAACTGGGAGAGTTTGCGTATGACTATGTCGAGGTCCGCCGCGATTATCTCGCATGGATGCCACAGATCTATGGGCAGAGTCAGGAAGGCCAGGACGAGTCCAGCGTTCACTTTCATGGCACTAATGAACACAGCAAGATGGCAAAGACGGGCGTAGCGATGAAAGATCGACCAGTGCCAGCATCCACGCCTGCTGGATCAGAGAGCAAAGTGAGCCAACATGACGAAAGCCCTCCCTCTGCTCCACAGCCGGCTGTCGTTGGCCATAATGAAAAAGGAGAAGGAGAAGTAGGCTGAATCTTTCATGATTTTGTTTTATCAATTTTGCAAATCTCTTCCTTTGCTTCCATAGAGAGCAGTATGGATAGCACGTTACTTTGGTACGTCCATTTCTATTGGCTATTGTCTCCGGCTATGATTTCCCTTAATTTGAGTTGGCCTGTTATTCTTTTCATAGTTATATAGTCATATTGCTTTTGAAGGCCAATGTGCGCGTACCTCGATGATAATCGACGCATGAGCCTTTTTAATGTATTGAATTATTTGATTGAATCGGGTCTGCTCCACGCCTTGGTGGCAGAAGATGACGATTCAAGGTGATTCACAATCAGAGACCTCCACCTGGACTTCATATTTAAGATGCAAGGACGTGTGTAGTCCTTTGCGAGTTTGAGTGGTGAGTATTCGTATTAGTTAAGGTTGTTGCTTTTTGTAGGACGTCGGGGAAATATATACAGTGTTTGGGGCGCTAGTCCGTACTAGGAAGCCTAGAACACTTTTAAACTCGAGGTTGGTCATATTAGACGCGGTACGGCCCGAGCTTCCGCGCGCTAAATAGTCTGGGATAAGCACTTAAAACATACGGAGAAGTTTGTACTTGCTGCTCACTAGTTAATAAGTGTCTATGAGAAAAGAAGCTCTTAAAGGTTTTTGAACTAGCTGTCATGGTGATGTTAGTAATGAAGATTATGCCTCCATGGATGCAATTCTTCTAGTGTTTTCGATCACGAGGACGGAGTAGTACCAATACTGTTTTGAACACGCTATTGAGGTTGAACATATGTGGTTCAACTCGATGATTTCTTTCGACACCTGGCACAATGAGATAGGACGTGCTACCAAAGGCGGATGGTAAATTCAATACATCAAGGTACTTTGGGGAGGAATATCATATCCTGATGAGATTGTGAGAGTTGATTGACCATTGCAGGAAGGATATTTAACTTTCCTGCGTCCGTGGGCGCCCAGCTCAATTGTTTTATAATAAAGGTTATTGGAGATAGGGATGTGAATGGACTCCTTCCCTTTGTACTATAGGTAGAAAATGTATATAGTGCAAGCGTAAATAAAACATGACTCTCCCAATGTACATTCCTTTCCGACTACGTATGAGAAAATCCTGGTATCTATTACTAAGGACTTATAGAAAAATTAATGGGAAAATCGCCCAACAACCCACCGAGCGACAAGTAGGATATTTGACAGCAAAAGTCTAACGATAATGGAACAAAGACGCTCCAAAGCGTGATATACAAGAAGACAAAAATAGAACAAATACCTCGTCATTATAGACACGCCCTCCTCCTGGCTCCCATGCTATTTTCTCATTCCATTCGAGATGAAATATCTCACACATTAACACTATATCCACCTATCCTCACCCCAGAAATTCCTACTCCGCCGTTCCTCTTCTGCCATGCCAAATATTTCCTCACCTCATCCACCCAAAACACCGTACTAGAAATACACACAAGCACGCACAAATCCCACAATCCAATCGCCTCCGTCTGGAAAATACCCTGTAAAAGTGGTAAATAGATAACGCATGCCTGCCCCACCAGCGACCCCAGCACGGCATAGTTAAACATCTTATTGCCAAAAAGCCGCAACTCCCCGCGTAGGATGGATTTGGTTTCTGATCGGCAAGTCAGTGCATTGAACATGTCGAATAATACGAAGCAGGTGAATGTCATGGTTGTGTCGCGGCTGGTTACGACGCGGGAGCGAGTGCCAGAGACTTCGTCCGTGTGGTCTGACATTTCGTGGACGTAGATGGCCAGTGTCCCGAGCATTATTAGCATCGCGGAGGTAAGGACGCGGCGGATCAATGGTTTGGTAAGCACGCGGGCGTGTTTGGAACGTGGGGGCCGGCTCATGATGGATGGGTCGACAGGCTCGACGCCGAGGGATTGGGCGGGGGGACCGTCCATTAGGATATCTATACACGGAGATTGTTTTTAGTACTATAGTCTGCCTTCTCGACGCCTAACGAGAGAAGAACAACAGGAGAACATACTGATCCATAATATCTGCATCGCATTAAGCGGGTTCTTAAGTCCCAACGTGGTACTGATGAGCACCAGGCTCAATGCCGCAACGCTGGTGCTTAGCTGAAACGTGATGAAATTCTGGATATTATAGAAAATACCCTTGCCTTGCTCGATGGCTCGTAAAATCGTTGAGAAATCGTCATCTGTCAAAATCATATCTGCAGCTTCCTTGGCGACATCTGTGCCTAACCGGCCCATCGAGATTCCAATATCTGCTTTTTTCAATGCGGGCGCATCATTGACTCCGTCGCCTGTCATTGCAACCACATTGCCGCTCGCTTGAAGCGCTCGCACAATTTTCATTTTATGATCTGGGCTGGTCCGTGCAAATATAGAGGTAGTAGAAATGGTCTGCGCTAATTCCGCAATACTCATATGATCTATGTCTTCTCCCCTTAGAACCTCTCGCGCAGCGGGAGATGGATTAACAGGCATTCCCAGTTTCCTCGCAATAGCCACTGCCGTTGTTTCCGCATCGCCAGTGATCATAATGACCCTGACTCCACCAGCCATCAGTTTACGGATAGCTCGGTGAACGTCCTTTCGAGGTGGGTCATTCATCCCAACTAGGCCAGAAAACACGAGGCCTGTGTAAAGTTCATCATTTTTGGCCTGGCTGTGTCGGAGCTGTGCTGCTTTCTCTAAATGGCCGGGTGTTGGGCTTCGGCTACCCAATGGGCGAGACCCTCTTCCGATATCTCTAACCGGACCGCTTGCAAAACCAAGCACTCTCAGCCCTTCTGCCGCCATGGACTCAGTTGCCTGTCTCACTATCCGCCGTCTCGTTTCGTCTAAAATTACTTCCCTGCCGTCTTTGGTTAAATAAGTATCACAACGCTTGAGAATTTCGTCTATGGAACCCTTAATGTATGCAATTTCCGGACAGCTACCGTCGCTAAACCCATTTTCTGACAGGGGACCGCCGCTGCCAATGATCACTCCCATCCATTTTCGTTCCGAGCTAAAAGGAGTCTCCGCGACACGGGGGCTTATCCGGTCTCGAATGTCATCCTCGGCGAATGCGTCCAATAGGTCTAAAATAGCGACATCTGTAGGTTGGCCAACCCATCGACTTCTAATTGCACCCGATGATTGATCCACAGTTGAGGATAATATGGCAGCGGAGGCAGCTGTAGCCGGTGAATTGGCGTGCGCGCGGGATAGTCGAGCATTGTTGGCAATGTTACCTATACGAAGGATGGTTCGTGCAGCAGCACTAGCATTCACTGACCGGCTGTCTCTGTTTACGTCGAAAGGAGCGTCAGAATCGAAGTGCCACATTTTCGTAACCGTCATGTGGTTGAGCGTTAACGTGCCGGTTTTATCACTGCAGACGACGTTGACAGAGCCTAAGGTCTCCACACTGGGTAGCCGCCGCACGATGGCGCCTCTTTTCGCCATTCGAAAGACACCTAGAGCCAGCGTAACAGTGACGATTATGGGAAGCCCCTCTGGAATCGCAGCAACAGCCAAAGACACCCCGATAGTGAACATATCCAACAAATTTCTGCCTTGTAACAGCCCAAGCAAGACGATTAACCCAATGACTGCAAATGACATGTAACTCAGCTCTTGACCCAGGCGGTCCATTGACAGTTGAAGCGGTGTTCGGGGGCTTTCGATTTCTCGAAGAGAGGCAGATATACTCCCAAATTCGGTATTAGGTCCAGTAGCTATTACGATCCCCTGACCATAGCCAGACCGCACCAATGTGCCCATAAAAGCAATGTTATGCTGTTCATTTAATCGAAGATCGGTGCCAACCGTTCCAGCGGCTGGCGAATCGTAATAAGGGTAATTGGGCCCTGAATTTTCCTTTAGCGACTGAAGCCCGCCATTAGATTTCACCAGTGATTCAGAAGATTTAACAACAGGTTCATTTTCACCAGTAAGGTTAGATTCGTCGATGGAAAGGCCGGTAGAGCTGGTGATGCGGAGATCAGCAGGGATTCGATCGCCAGTCGAGAATAGAACCAAATCTCCAGGAACTAATTGGCCTGCCAGAACTGTTGTAGACGCCTTCGGGGAGGACGTCACTGGATGTGGCCCATTCGCTGCCAACTCTTGCATCTCCAACTCTTCCACATCATTTGCAGTTTGAGCTGCAGTATATCCGGGTGACCCAAAGTGAGGTACATTGCGAATCAAATGGGCATAATGCGGCACCATCCTATTTAGTGCCTCTAACGACTTCTCCGATCTGTACTCCTGCACAAATCCGACACTGACGACAATTGTAACCGCAAGCGCAATACTAATTGCGTCGTCATAATTGCTCATGAAGAAGGAAATCGCAGCAGAAGCCAAAAGCAACAGGATCAATGGCTCTTTAAATTGCTTAAGAAACCGTAACCAGAGAGGCTCCGGGTCCTCGGAGGAGAGCTCGTTGGGGCCATCCCGTAGTAATCTTGCATGAGCATCTGCCGGGGAGAGGCCGTTGATGAGTGATGTTTGTAAACGGTCAGCTACTTCCTGAAGACTGAGCTTCGAGTATGTGGATGTGGTTGAAGAGGATACGACTGTACTCATTCGATAGGGAGAGGGAGTCTGTCGGGCGGAATTGGGGACGACGTAGAGAGGGAGCGGAGCCGGGGCCGGAAATCCTGACATAGCTTGGAATGTGGAGGAAAAAATACGCTAGTCTGGCATCCCGAGACGGTTACGGGGCTGGCAAAAGCCGGCGTTATGGTGGGAGCAGCGAAGGCATATATCAATGGGGTGCTCTTCTGGTGTTGACGGCCGCTGGTCAGAAGACGGGATGTTGCTGATGAATGTGGTAGTCCGGGCGCGGACCCGTGGAGGAACAAAGGACGTTTTAAAGTCCGGACGCCAATACTAATATTAGCAGGGCGCTACCGATCGGGATGGAATTGAGGATAGGAAGGGAAGAAGAATTGGGGAGATTGCCAGAGAGAATCGTGAGGCTAATTTGAAATTCTTCTTGATCTCCGCTGGCTAATGGAAAGCTGTCTTCAAAATAATATCCGGATAGGCTTGGCCAGCTTGGGCCTGGAGGTGGCTACTACTGTATCGGGTCTAGCGCCACGCCTGGGTTCGCGGCTCTCGAGATCATGGGACTAAACTCAATTAGGCCTAGCCCTTCTTCTGGCTTCCGGTCTGGTCCATGCCAAGCCGCTGCTGACTGATTATATTTCACGTGATGTTCCAGCCACCGCATTCTTCTCTTTTGGGAACTTCCTGGGAAATTCAAACAAACGCGCTTCCTAGATCCCCAACCCCTCTTCCTAATCTCTCGCCGCCCATCGCTGACTCGTCATTTCACCGATTCTCAATCTATCTCTATGTTGAGAGCGTCGAACGGTGTACACTCATCTCTCTGATTGAATTCAGATAACGTTGGTCGATTCCGTTGCCCTCTACCATAGAGAGCTGTCGCGCGAGGTCGCAATTTGAGGACCCTTGATCCCCAAAGCACCAGCGCGTCGATGAATGCGAGTCGACGTACTGGTCGCACTGGTTGTTGACTCGCTCTCTCGCGTCTGGAATCACTTAAAAATACATCTGCTCTAATAATACACGTCATTGTTAATCCCATACCTTCAACATGTTTTACTCGGAAACACTTTTATCGAAGACCGGGCCGCTGGCTCGAGTCTGGCTGTCCGCGAACCTCGAACGCAAACTGACCAAATCCCATATTTTACAATCCGATATTGAAAGCAGTGTCAGCGCGATTGTCGATCAAGGTCAAGCACCTATGGCACTGCGGCTGAGTGGTCAGTTGTTGTTGGGTGTTGTCCGTATTTACAGCCGGAAAACTAGGTACCTTCTCGACGACTGCAACGAAGCTTTAATGAAAATTAAAATGGTTAGTATGACGGTTCATAGACTCCCGGAAAATACTTTTCTTTTCTAATACCATATTTAGGCTTTTCGATTGACCAACAATAATGATCTCCCCAGCTCCGTCACCCTACCTGCTGGTGGAATTACACTACCAGACGTGCTTACAGAGTCTGATCTGTTTATGAACTTGGATACATCTGTTTTGTTCTCACAGCCCATGCCACAACTAGCGACCGAAGGGAAACGGCCTACATCGTCCCTCGGTTGGTCGAGTCAATTGCTTCCGGACAGCACCCCTACTCAACGATTCGCGACACCCATCGAGAGGCCCCACTTGGAAGATGATACCGGTCTCGTTCTTGATTTAGGCGAGGATGACATGCCTTTGGGGCACGACATGAGCATTGAAGTGGGACGAGATGCTCCCGCTCCACGATCGGTTGGAGATGACCTTTTCAGCGACGACCATAGGCCATTTGACGATGATTTAGAGCTCCATCACAGTGAAGCCGGAATCCAGTTTGGCAAGCCAGGCGCTGAAGTAGATGCCCATGACAATGTGGATAACTTCTTGCAGCGAGATGATGATGTGCTAATGGGTGGCATTGAAGAAGAACTGAGGGTCCCGATTGCGGAAGAAGACACAACGGTGATGCCTGTCGGAGAATCTAGTGGATTTCTTAGGGATTCCCAATCTCCGCTCTCCTCTGTGCGGTCTAGTGTCGTGCGAGAGCTTGATGACTCTTTTATGAATGAGAATGAAACTATCCGCCAACCCCAAAAAGTCAAAAGAAGAAAAATCATCCAGCTAGACATAGATACTGTGATCTCCAGCCATCAAATCAAGGAGCAACAAGCTGACCGATCGAGCATCCTGAAACCGGCCTCGATTTTGCCACGTGACCCTCTTTTGCTGACTCTGATGAATATGCAAAAGAACGGGGATTTCGTGTCAAGCGTTATGGGCGGCAACTACCAAAACTGGGCGCCAGAATTGCGTGAGATGCTGTCAATCGATGCTGTGCGCCAGGCGAGCGAACTTAAGCGAAAACGGGACAGCGGCATTGCCGATATGGATGTTGATGGTGCTGACAAAATGCCGCGACTTGACCTTGGCGAGGAAGACGGTTTCCTACACGCGGACGAAGGGGTAGAACTTGGCGGAGATACCACCCTGAACCAACAATCCGAAATTCACCTTGCCGGTGACGAGGAACGACCACATGACTTGTCCGATGACGAAGCTGCCGCTTACCAAGCGGACGGCTTTAACGACTCAAGTAGTGTTGTTCATCCCGCAGAAAGCGGGCCAATCTCCCTCGGCACACAGCACGCCGTTCACCTGTTGCGGGACCGATTTGGTGGCGAGCCATCATCCGAGGGCACGGCGCAGACGAAGAAAAATAGCGTTGTCTTCCAAGATCTACTTCCCGAAAATATCACGAGCAAGAGTGATGCGACCAAGATGTTTTTCGAGGTTCTTGTGCTGGCTACGAAAGACGCTGTTAAGGTTGAGCAGAGTCCCGGTACGATTGGTGGTCGTCTAAAGATTCGTGCTAAGCAGGGTCTATGGGGATCGTGGGCAGAAACTGAAGCGGGAGGCGAAGTAGCCACCCAGACACAGGAGGTTGCCGTTTGAGTTTTATGTCCATTTCAGAAAGATTTTTGATTATCCTCTCGATTGTTGCCCTGGTAGCAGCTTTTGGATGGGGTTTTGAGTGTTCCTACCAAGATCAACAAATCTTTGGCGAGTTCTGCAGGCTTTCTTGGGCTCTTTGTATTCACCTGGCTTACGGCTTTATTTTACGTTGGATACCTGAGTTTTCTCTCCCTTCAATTTCAAATGTCATTTTCTTGTCTCTTTCCTTGTTTTGGACTGAAACATCTTGGCTTCGGGCTGGACGGACTGTTGCTGATCATTACTTAGTTCTATGTTTTATAATTTTGGTAACAGGAGCAGCATTGGATTATGCCAAAGGCTGAGAAATGACGGTTTTGTACAGTTTCGGGTGTTACTTCATGTATGATTGCTTCTTGAGACTAGGTCTCCCCCCCTTTTTTTTTTTTTTTTTTTTTTTTTTTTTTTTTTTGCTTCTCGTCTTTCTTCGTTCCCCTGGATGGAGGGGCCTATTACACTGCGGCTTCGTTACCAATTATTGGCACAGGAGAGGGGTGCAATAAAGTGGCGTTGACAATTAGGTTTTCTTGGTATATATCGTTGTGCTTGGATTTCTTTTCTCACCTTTCTTCTGAATCAAGTGGGTTTCGTCTGGGAGAAACAGGGGCGTTGCGAGTTCTTGTCGTAATAGGCAGGCATTGCAGCGGTGCCTGGTGGTTTAGCTTAGATTTGAACATTAACATAGTCGCCGTCGCCGTAGTCGAACCAATATCAATTACAAATATACTTTTACCGTTCATGAATCTTCTCCTTTCCTGCTTTGCATTCAATCCTTAAAGCTTCTCACTGGGGTTGAGTGTCAGAGGGCTGCATGATAACGGCGTAAATTTGTCACGTCAGATTGAAACTCGGAGTCCAATCTTGCTTGGAACACGAAAATATCTGGACCCAATTTTAGGAGATAAAAGGAATGAATACATATTCCGCAAGTGCTTGGGAAATATTTTTATGTTGGTAATTTACTAGAAATCGCGTTCTGTCTCCGTACGTATAACTTAGGGGGGTTGGGCGTTTTATATAAAAATTAGCTAACTAGATGTAAGTCATTAATTAGCTTTTGAGTTTGCAAGTATGTTAACTAAATTTTCTCGATTCGCTCATGAAGATGTTTGGGTGAGGTGGCAAAGCCCGGGGTTAAAGATGATATCATCGACATCGCGGGTGGATAAATATATCTGCGCGAACGTTCTGTGAGGTAAGTTTATTTACATTTCCAACATTCGACATCCAGCGTGATGACTTTCTGTGCAGTGTAGTGTGCCTTCAAGCTGACAGGAACTTTGTATGTTTCGGGTATTATTATCTTATCCCTTTCTATATATATATATATATGTTATAATATTTGGGCATAGTTAGTTAACTAACTTATATCAACCGTTTACATAAGCTGACAGTAAGTGGATTCGCTCGATGTTTGCTTAGATATTGCCAAAGCTCGCATTCAGATCGGCACGAAAGGCGATTCAATTCTATCATTATCGCAGAAGAGGGGGTCGAGTGTCACGATTATAGTAAAATATGTCTACTTCTCGAAGGAGCTCAGAAGGCAGCGACGGAAGCTCCGTCGATGGCTCAACCGATCCAGCTTTGCATGCCTCGTCGCATGTATATCATGATGCAAAACACCAACAGAAGTTTTCCGGGTTGGCAGACCAGAAGCATGCCGCCGAGCAGCGAGAGGAACAAAGACGAGAGGGATCGAGGCCGGAAAATCATAGTTTCGTGTATAGAAAACCAGGCGCAGGGAACTTGCTGAAAGAGTTTCTGGGAAAGTAAGCGCGACGTGTACTTTTCTAGTTCTTCGCTGGAGATTTTTATTTTTGTTCTCTACCATTCCTGCGAAAGCGTGTCTTGATATATTTAATGAGTATAAAACACTCATTTACTAAACTTTTTGCTCGTTATTGAGGTTCAAGTGATTGGCCTGAGTACCGTTGGTACTTATTCCAGTATAAATAAATGTTTGGAAGGATGTAACTCTTGTTTGGTCTTTAAAACCACCAGTCAGAAGTCGGCAAAAGTGGGATTTCAATATATTGTTTAACCTCAGCTTTTAGCTTATGGATTTCTAGACCGCAGAGTATAGGAACTTGAAGCGGTCTTCAAGTGCACACGCTCAGGTCAAAAAAATCGAAGGGTTGTTGCTCAAAATGTTCAGTTTCAGGTGTAGCATTTAGTTATTAGATGCACTTTCGCAAGAGCCACAGGACACAAGAATGGTTTGGCGTGGAGGGGAGCTTCCGAGGCCTCAGAATCCCTGAAGACTCCTTTTATCAAACATTTTCAAACATTTTATCAATTAGGCATTTTGAATAGTGAATAATGGTGATACCACATAGAGGTAATAGCTGCGTCCACATTTGAAGGCGTGCAATTTTGCCACCTCAGTACATAATTCGGCGCCGGTTATTGATGCAAATGCGAGCACACAACATGCCGGGTATATGAGCAAATGACGCGCCTGTGGAACACGGTTTAAGCTCACTTGTCAATTGCCTTCACAAAACATCCGATAAATCTTCTGGGAAAGAAGGGAATAAATATAGCAAAGCGCCATCATCCCGTCTTCACAAAACGATCGGGATTGATATTCTGATAGGCCGCTCTTTCTGTAACTGTCGGTGTGGTGTAAACACAGTATCTTTCTTGCTCGGTCTCGGTCTCCTGCATGAGACACATGTCTAAGAGGATACTAACCAGGGCGTAGAGCAAATTTCAGGGCGTAACTCTAAAACGGCTGCGAGCAAAAGGGCAGTTCGGATTGAGAATGAGGCCGGAGGGCTGGAGAAAAATGCTAGAAGGCTCATCATTTCCCCAGCCACAGCGTCATCATACACGCAGTGTATCCCATAACTGTCGCCCTGGTGTGGACTGCACAGCTCGAAAGACTGAGAACAAAAACAGGAGAAGCGACCGCGTTTGGAGTCCCCGGGAATTGACTGGAAGCTGATCATGCTGAAAAGGAAGGCACAAGCGGCTAGCATCTCCTGTGCAAGAGGAGCAACACAATTCACGTTTGACCGCATTCCGCATGCTAGTATTTGAAGTACAGTACAACAGATCTTGACATCGCCCGTCGAGATAACTACATGTAGTTAGTTAACTAACTAACTTTATTTGATGACTAATCCCACGTGGCTAAGGTAGTTAGCCCTAAAAAGCAACATGGCCCGACAGTGCGACACGGACATCATCGGGTCAATAATTATTAATCAATGGCCGAACCGAGTTGAGGACACGGTTGAGGACACGGGCCGATGTGCGATGTGGGTAATCACTAGTCAGGTTCAACAATGTTTGGATATCTGAGATGATCATTCTGAGAAATGAATAATTTGAAATCCTCTTGTACGGGGGCGTAAACAGAGATAGGTGATGAAATGATACTGTCTGTACAAACTCTAGCCGGGATCATGTTCTAGCCGATGAAGTCATTTGGCTGCTATTATTAGCTCTCGTTTCCTTTCGGTAAGTCGTGACGGCAAACATGGAACTTTGCGACAACTTCCAACAACGTTATTTGACAACCTGGAGTATGAATGCCGCGGTTTACACCCGCATTCGTTTCTATGAGCATTCCTTATGATCCACTAAGATAATTCTTGCTCACCAATTCCCACTTTGCCACTGTCCAGGGATGGTTAATCAGATCCATTTTAAACTAGTTAGCTAACTACCTAGGTAACTAAGTTAACTAACTAGTTTTAGTTAACTAATCCAGCCATTTGGCTACTTCACTAAGCGGCAGTTCATGGTTGTATCCCCCAGCGGCCGGCCCACCATAGAAGAACAAGCATCAGGTACCTCCACCATTTAATATTATTATTGCAAAACTTTACAAGAGCATCCGCTCTTCGGGGCATGAAGATTTAGACGGATGCTGCCTTTTTTCTCCGGTAAAGTTCAATGTCATCATTCTTACTCCTAATGAAACGTGACCTGAAGCTGTGCTAATCCCGGCGGACACTCGATAACCCCCAGAATCTCTTGTCACGTAGGCCAATTGAGCTCTAACCTGAGAGATGCAAGAGAACTATGGAGACCCATCGAGTAGGACGGAGGAGAGCAGTCAACCAAGCGATCAGGATGAGAATCGGGGTCAGGTCCGGAGCCGGAGCGAGTCACATTTTGAACCAATTTGCCGACCTAAATTAGATAAAGACTCTAGATCAACAAGCCAAGCGACTTCGCGGAGCTCCCGCTCACTACGTCGAGTGTATTCCCTCTCCGACGGATATACCCATCCTGCCGTTGACAATGATCGGCTTCACGAACCTGAGGAGGATGAGAAGGCTGAGGAAGTGTCGGCTGCTCCTGGCATGGGGTATATTGTGAAGTGGGATGGCCCCGCTGACCCTGCCAATCCGCGGAATATGAGATTAGGGAGGAAATGGGTCATTGTCCTAGTTTTGGCTGTTGGGTCTGTCTGTGTGTATGTATCAGTGAACATTTCCAGGTCTCTCACGGATGTTGCTTCCCGGATCTTGAGAGGCTAATCTTGAGCTTTTGCTGGTTAGTACATGTACGTCGTCACTCTACACCATGACGTATGCGCAGATAATGGAAGAATTCCATTGCTCACAGATCGTTGCGACACTGGGATTGTCCCTTTTCATCTTCGGATTGGGGGTTGGGCCACTAGTTTTGGCGCCATTATCAGAGGTTAGTACTTCTTCCAGTAGACGTACTGTACGTGATAATACACACAAGAAAGAACGCTGAGCATAATGTGATACCTTCTAGTTTTATGGCCGAAGGATAATATACGTCGCCTCGTTTACATTCTTTTTAATATGGCTTGTACCGTGCGCTGTAGCCCAGAATATCGAGACCATGCTTGTGGCAAGGTTCTTCACAGGAGTTTCAGGCAGTGCTTTCCTGAGCGTCGCAGGTGGCACTGTTGGGGATATGTTTGCTCGGGATGAGCTTGCAGCCCCGATGATGATCTACACTGCAAGTCCATTCATTGGACCAGAGCTCGGCCCTCTGTAGGAATCCCTCCCGTGCTGTGTCTTAATGAGTGCAGTGTTAATGAGCGTTTTAGCTTGGGCGGTTTTATATGTCAATATACCTCGTGGTATGTAATGTACCCTATTTCGTTCTGACATACTTGGAATCTAACCATTTATGCAGGCGCTGGGCATTTTACATGCTGTTGATATGGGCAGCGTCAGTTTTAATCGCCATTGCCATGCTTGTCCCTGAGACCTACCACCCGGTGTACGTCATAAAATTTCAAAATATTTTGCGCGAATTCCGCACAATTACTAATCTCGAAAAGGCTATTCCGGCGCAAGGCTGTCAAGCTCAGGCGGGAAACAGGCGATGAACGCTGGAGAGCTCCGATTGAAATGTCAGACCGGTCCGTGGGCCAGACTGTCCTTCGATCTATATATAGACCGATGATGCTGTTAACGATGGAGCTCATGTGCTTGAATCTTTGCATTTTTTCTGCAATCCTGTTAGGTATTCTTTATCTCTTCTTCGGAGCTTTTCATCTGGTGTTTTCGACGCTCCATGGGTTTACACTCTCCCAAATCGGCTTGAGCTTTATCGGTCTTTTTGTAGGGATGATTTTCGCCATCATGAGTGACCCATTCTGGAGAAAAAATTACTCTCGGCTAGTTCAGAAGCGTGAGACGAAGGTTGGAAAATTAGGTCAATATGAGCCAGAGTGGAGGCTGCCTCCAGGTAAGGTCCACTTTTCTATGCCGGTAACTGTAACCATACGAGACACTGACAGAACTTTGTTAGCAATTGCTGGTGCCCCGTTGGTGTCTATTGGCATTTTCATTTTTGCTTGGACGATATACCGAGACGTTCATTGGATCGCACCAATAATTGGTAGTGCTGTGTTCGGCCTGGGGTGGGCTCCTTTCCACACTCTATGTTAGCATGTACTGGTACTGAATTATAGCTAACTATTATGGGATACGTATCCCAAAACCGTGAGCTGCAGAACGATACTTGTCTATTCTGGAATTTTCACCTTTCTAGTTGATGCCTATCCTTTGTATGCTGCTAGTGCTCTAGCAGCGAATAGCTTCCTCCGGTCAAGTTTTGGTGCTGCTTTCCCGTTGTTCGGAATCCAGAGTATGTCTTTTTCCCCATTAGCCGACACCCTTTCCGCCGTTCTTGCGTCTCTTACCACTCAAGGGCGCTCATGAAATATCCATGTTCCCGAGCTCTATAGCTAATGTGCCATGCAGTGTACAACCGACTAGGATTCAACTGGGCATCCTCACTCCTAGCTTTTCTGACAGTCGCGATGGCACCTTTCCCGTGAGTAAAATAGCGCATTGTCACAATTACCCTCTCCTCTCCTCTTCTTTCCTCCATGAATTTCCCTTATCTTACGATCTATTCCTTATGGGTTTTTTTTGGGGGGAAGGGGTAAATATCTCACCCTAGCTATGCACATCGTCACTCCTAACTGTTGGCGACTGGTTCTATTCCATCATCGGCAGTTTGTGTCCTCTATAGCTCGTGGATGGCATGAGATTTGAGAATACTTCACTTGGAAAGAGAGAAGGACAAAAGAACCAATTATGGGATTATCTCATATTCCCGGCATGCAATTGTTTCGTTCTACTCCTGTGGATTGCACTTGAGTCAGAAATAAGTTACCATCAAATATGAGCGAATGGTTTCTAGCTAACCTTTCTCGCGTCCTGTTAACAGATACATATTTTTCCGTTACGGCAAGCAGATACGAAAGCGGAGTCGGTTTGCCAATGCTACTCATGGCTAGTCAGTGAATTAGAGAATTACAGGTTCTTCCGACGGCACTGCGTCAAATAAAAGGATAGAAGGGGTAAGTCAAATAGATCGCTACATCAGTCAGGCGGCTGAATAAACATTCTGGTTTTGGGCATTTTAAAATCATAGTGAGCTTCAGATCCTTTTTTTATTCTCTATTTTCCTCTTGGCTATATTATATATACAGATGTAAATCAACTTGCTGTGCTGTGCATTTTCTTTGTACATAGATGTCTATATCAAGCATGACTGTGGTTGCCTTTACTCTCCATTCTGTGTGTCTCTTGATCCCATAGACATCACAAGCTCTGTTCAAGTATATAATGGCGAGTATCATATGGGGAATACATGGGGTCTAGGTAGGATAATGATATTTTTGTTTTCCGACGCACATAGGCAGGCAAGGAATTTAATAAGTAGTTCCCGGCACAAGCCCACGAAAGAAACGTAGAAGAGTGTTGTCTTGGTTTATACTAGCATAATTGCGCTTCCCATCCTTCGGTGCGGGTTTATCACCCATGATGGGAACCTACAATTGGATTCAAGTCGTACCTATTTCTGCACATATGTTTCCCGGGATACATTGGGCAAAATAGTAGGGAATCATAAAGTTGGTCATTCTTGGTAGTCATCATAAATACTAGCACACATGACTCGTTTTTCAGCAACAATACTTAACAATACTTAGTACTTAGCTAGTTATCCGAGAAGTCATACGTAACATTGTAAATGACTCAGAACGTAAACGAGTGAAAAGAGGGAGTAACTGCCCGAGAACAAAAGCAACCCAAAAATAACAATGATAGTGAGGTCGACAGCGGTTTCTCACGTTGGCCTTGGCAGTCCCTTGCCTGTGGTCCGATTTTTTCTTTTTTTGTCATTTTTTTGTCAAATTTTTTTTTTTTTTTTTTTCTGGAGCGCAGGGCTGTTAGAATTCATTTCACGAAATATCAAGCCATTACAGAACGGTGGGAATGTAGCCAGCCATCTGGCATGTTAAAAGAGTCCGAATCCACCGCTTCCTCCACTTCCATCGCCTCTCCTGCCGCTACCGCCAAGGCGGCCGAGCGTACGACCTAATGCGCCAGTGGCAGTACCCGTAAGGTCTCCCGCAAGGTTGACGAGGTCTCGTGCGCCTCTATTGGTAATCCCAGATACATCCTTCAGGCTCTTCGTTGCGCCGTCACCTAGAATCACATATCCTGCGGCATTGACTGTGCCGAGAACGGCACCAGTTCCAGTTAAGACCAGTGCCCCCGTACCGACGACCAAAAGCTCAGCGACATCCCCTGCTAGAGAGAGGAAATTCTGGAACGTGCCGAAAGCTGTTTTTGTAGCATCAGTCGAGTATTTGGCTACAGTATGTGCAACAGCCACAGTGACGGCGGGTTTATCATCTTCCATGTTGGGCGGGACAATTTCCCGGCCGGTGGCCTAGTAGCTTGGATTAGCCATTTATACACCACTGTCGAAAGAGATAGTGGACCACTCACCGAAACTATCTGAACATAGAAGCGCTTCTTCAAGAATTGCTCTACCTGGTTCACGTTCTCGATGTCAATGTTTTCATCACCTGGATAGAGGGGGAAGAATTTCAACATGTGACTGATAACCACCTGTGCGTTGCATGTGGCTCTGGTCATCTCAAGGATTGTGCAGTTGGAACAAACTTCTTTCCCGTCGGAACTAGAAGGGGCGCTGAAGTTATAGACATTGCCAATGCAATCCTTTGTAGGGTCCTTCTTTTCACCATACTGAAGATATATCTTCACGTTGAAAGGCATACCGGAGAAGAGGAATCTACGTCCTTTCAGTAATGGGCACCGGAAGTGTCTTTCAAGACATGGGAGACATACTTGTAAAAGCTGACATTGACAACAACTTCAAGTGCTTCGACTTCACCTACTCCCTTTTTCCTGAGGGTCTCAGCCTTATGGCCGGCATATTTCTGGCCCAGCAGAGCGCGGATCGCGTCCATATGTTCCTTCTTACTGCCATAGTTCCATCTCTGTAGCTCAGGATACGTGTAGTTGAATACGGTATGGTTACGGACATCGTTAGAGGTATAAAATTTACCCTGGCTGCTCCGGAAAGGCGCAAGTGGAGTGGTTGGTCCAACAGTGATCCGTACTGCGTCCTTCTCCGAGGAAACGACTTCTCCCTGTGCGTTTAACATATTTCCAAGTGCATCTCTCAGTATTTCGGTGGTATCTCCGAACCACTCATCCTCATGGATATACTGCCACATCGAATAAAATCGCTCGACATTCCTATACCATAATCTATTAGTGGAAAAACGTGAAAACTATCATTAAGAAAATAATCTTACGCGTGATGAAGCCAGAAAAACGGATCAAAAGAAGCAACAGGGACTTGTGTCATATGTCCATTGTTGTCCCCGCCGACAAACAAATGCACATTATTATGTATGGATTCCAAGCTTTGATACCACTGGCCTGTTTTCACTTGATCGTCGGTCTTGGGAAGCTCTCCATTCGTGGCAAAATCGGCATACTTTAGCGCATATTCGAATAGGCGCCAGATATTTTCAGCCGCGTCGTGCTCCTTTTTCGAAATCTCGGGCTTAGTCCCGGGAAGGTACCAGGGCATAGTGTTTGTGAAGTTGTTATAAACCTCAAAACTTCTTATTTCTCCTTCACGCCACTTTTCAGGGTAGTCTGCACTCCACACTTTACCTTCCGTTTCTGCCTCCTGCTTCGTCAGGTAGTACATGTTTTCCGGGCACCTGCTGAGGCCAACACAATCCCCGTACTAATTGTAATTAGTAAATTTCCCTTACTGGGAGACATAAGAAACTCACTTCCACATCGTCATTGGGTCCGACTTTTAGTGTCTGAACACCAAAGTCGCCAAATGTTGTCTTTCCTCCCTGTGGCTTCAGGACATATTGGCAGAGAGGATTGTCTATCATTTCGGGAAAGCCAGGGACAAGGTTTGGAACCTTCTTTTCTTGAGAGGTTGGAGGGAGCCATTTGTTTATGATCTCCTGCTTCGACTCTGGCGGGGGAGCAGCCCAATCCCAATACGGGATTCTAAACGTTTCAGTCGCAGCCTTATACTTCTGATAATCCTCATGATTCTCTGGGATTTTTGGCAGGATTTCTGTTGCTATGATTTCTTGGATGAGTTGCTGGGAAATATTAGCCTACATATCGGCATGGGAAGATAAATTGGCTTTAAATGAAAGTACCTCGTAAAGAGCAACATAAGGACGATGCCAACTTGGGAAGAGAACAGTACTATGGGTGCAATAGCCTGTTGGTTTCGGTCCATTTTTTGGTACTTCCTCGCCGTTCCATGGAAGATATGGCATCCCGTGAATCCCTGCACACGCAAGTCAGCTGGGAAACTGGCTAGAACTTGTGGGACATGAATTTCTACCTGAAATCTGGAAGTATGATTTAGGATGGTCCGCCGGTCTATCGTAAAAGATCCTCAAGGCCAGGACGTACAGACTCCATTTGTGGATGTCCTTCTGCAAGTCGTGAATCTCCAGACGAAGAGGAATTTCACCACGGGGACCATTTCCGGAGTGGACACCAGTCACCAGAATAGGTGCCATTGTGTGTGTCGGCGAAATCAAACCCGTAGACGAAGGCTAAGAAACAGAACCAAGTGTAAGAAATTGATATGGATTCCAAAACGAAAAAGATTCCTGCTGGATGAGTTAATTTGAGAAGGTTGCAGTTTTCCTCAGCTTTTTATAGTGCAGAGGTGAAGCAGGAAGCTCTTTCGCTCGAGCGTAAGCCGGGGATCGGCCATACACCCCAGATTCTGTGACGGGTCTGTGAGAGATCCGCTTCAGCCTCGATGCCATGGCCTATAGTCCAGTTTGCAATTCAATGCATACAGCTGAACCATGCGGATCAGACTTAAAAGTTGTAAGTTACACGGAATTCCAGAGCTGAGAAGTGTGCAGTCGAACTCGTTTCCCAAGATTTCGAATAATTGGTAGACGGAAGTGTATGGCAATAGTCAGACTAGAGGAGCTAACAGCCATGAAGAGGTTCAAAAGAGCTGAACTGGTTAACACCTGTTCCCGTAACACTCCCACACTCGCTTCAGTCCACAATTTCCTGATCTAAGGATTCGTGAATGCAGCGTGATGTAATTGTGCAAAGACCTCTCACTAGTATTGCCGTAATTCACCCAACTTTTTGTCAAATTTCTCAACGACAAAGTTTATACGGAGATTCCTAGTAAGCGAAACAAACAACAAAATCATATCAAGCTAGAGGCAATGCCTCCCGTTTCTCGTTTGTGTCAATCCAAAATCTCCGAGACAAATTAATAATTCTTCACACTCCGCAGTCGCGACAAGGACAGTTAGCTAACAATTATATGAATTCTGAGGCTGCTACTTACCTTTCGTGGTTTGTATTTCCAGGGTGCAATGCGTCGTCAGAGAATGCTACCTTCTCGCAGGGCATTCAGACTACCCAAAAATCTGAAATCTCGTATATTGACATTGTGATTATTCCTATTTCCCTAAAGGTGGCGGAGACAGGGTATTCTCAGGCCGCCATGCCTCCAAAATCAAGGCAGATCAAAGATGGCTGTGCGTATCCCCAGGCGTGTATCCTCAAATTTTAGATATTTTTGGGTCATGTGCGACATGGATTCGTGCATCTCTCTCAATCAACGAATCGCATTGAAAGGATATTCAGATCAAAAATATGAATCGGTATCCTCAGCACCTCCTATTCTATTTTTCGAGCGAATATATAATTTAAAAGGATTGAGGGGTTGAGGGGTTGGGCTGGGCCATCTTATTTGTTGACATTGGTGTGTGTGATGTGTAGCTGTGTCGTGGGGGCTTCGTCTCTTTCTATTTCACCGGCATTGCGACTTGGCCGTTCTGCAGGATGATATTTCTTATCGCAAGTTCGACTTTGCACTTCCAACCCATGTCTTTCTCTGATATATGGGAGGTTGTCGTTTGTTAAAGCAAAGCTCAGCTGGGCGATGGTTTGAGTATATGTGATAAGTCCAATTTTAACGTTCTGCAGTCCGATTTTCTGCAGGAATTCTGCAGATAAGCCATCGACGTCTGCCCCGCGAGTAGTTCCCGCACTTGCATACAAACTAGGATACAGACTGGTTGGAGAAAAGGTTAATCGATAGCGGGCTGCCTGCAGTTATTCTTTAGTATTCGATGATATGTTTTCGTCGTTAGTGTCCTGGACCCTTTCAGAAGGTGGGGTGATGACCTATTCTAGCAAAACGATTGGGAATGTCTGCAGATATGTTCTGTTAGGATGGGAGGGTTGGAAGTAAACATTGAGCTGGAGCAACAGCATGACATCTCTGCAAACTGTGGAAATTTTTTAGATTCCTACGAATTCAGTCCGTTAGTAGTGTTTCAGACCGACAGGAAATGAGGGGCAGGCCGAGACAGCTGTGAAGCCGTGCTTAGTGTGCGATAAGTGGCCCCACCCGCCGCTGATAAGCTCCAAGCTCAGGCCGTGCCTGCCATCAAATCTAGGGATTTGCGGTTTCTGAACTACACACAAAAAGGGCTTGACTGGAGGCATGGCAGTGGCTGACTAGATAAATATGCTCTATCTTCGTTCAACACCAATGGTACGTTAGTAGCTAGCCAATTGGAAAATCAAGGAACCTAGGGATGTGAACGCAAGAACTTAACTAACGAATTGTGTTAGCGATAAGCTGAAAAAATAAATCAAATCCCTTTCAAATCCATTTAGGTGATCTGGGTTAGATAGTCGGTTCAGCCTAGACCCGATCCCCCCTCCATGCTGCGGAAGTTATAGATCCATGCGCTAGAACATTTAAAGAGGAATTTGCATCTTTTAGAGGCATAAAGTACGGATCCTTTTCTCTCACATCCCATCCGCCCACATTAGGAGTTTGCTGTAAGGGATAGTCTTGGAGGCCCCAGCGATGTATGCGGATTAAAATTTTAATGCCGGATCTTGCCCCCGCCCCCCCCC
>JAFEJD010001316.1:0-11849 GCA_018296065.1 Blastomyces percursus | reverse complement strand
TTTTTTTTTTTTTTTTTTTGCAGTTATGCAGCCGCGACTATATATATAAATACAGGGGTTCCCGCTCTTTGCTTTGGGGAGAAAGCCATTCTTGCAAGAATTATCCAGTTGGTGCCGGTTCTTCTTGCAAGGGTCACTTTCTCTCCGCCTGAGCTTCCACTATTCCTAGTCTTCCTATCAGTTCTATATTTCTGCCTTGTTAGACCCTTTCTGGCCCTCCTTCCTCTTCTACATACTGGTTATACACTCTTGCTAGTTGTATTGGAGTACCGTGGGCGGGACTGCTCTGAATTGGCTGGGTAGCCCTGTCCTGATCATCATCTTTGCTGCTTGTACCGCCATTGATGAGTTACAGAGAATATGTTTGATGTCCATGCATGGAGTCTTGCCTGCCCACATTTGCCGCCGTTCTTCGGCCCAATCGCGGCATTCCAGGAGGATATGCCGAACGGTCTGCGTTCCGTGGCCGCATTGGCATTTGTCGGTGTCAGCTCTCTTAATGTGGTGGAGATACGCGCGGAGACTGATCTTGCCTGTGCGCATCTGTGTGATTACTGAGCTGATGGCTCTATGTGTTGCTTTGTGTGTGTCGAGAATCGCTTTTCCCGGCTGAGCCCCAAGTTGAAAGAGTGATCTGCTGTTTTTCCTGTTTTCCCAGGATGCTTCCCATTCGCGCTTCATCGCCTGATGAATGGTGGTTTTCGTGGTTGCCATCACGTACACGGTGGAGGTGCTGGCTCCCCGGGCAGCTCTTGATACCGGGCATCTTCTGCCTCCAGGGCAGCTCGGGCCTTTTTGAAACGCCTCGAGCGAAAGACCAGTGCTTCCCAAGGAAGCCCAAAATGTATTAGGAGTAATAGCTCATTGTTGAGTAGGCCAAATGGGCAACATTGAGAGGATGCGAAAAGAGATGACTGACTGGAACTGCCAATCAAGATGGGGTAGTTTATGGGGCCACTTTTGGTCGGGGGCTGGCCACCCTCATCCAGTCTCTATCTCTGAAAATGGGGGTCATTTTGGAACTGAAGGGTCTCAATAAAGGCAGGCAGATGTTGGCACAAGCCAGAAAAAGGAGATCTAGAATTAAACAAATCGGGCTAAGACGCTTAGGAGTGGCTAGATGCCACTGTGTAAGCTTTAAAAAGGCAACGGCATAAGCTGAAAGGACGGCATAAGCCAGGGGCTTGTCATTGCCGAGAGCGTGACCAAGGGTTGGGCATATGCCGTCGCCCTGGCTTACGCTACTGCCCTGGCTTATACCACTACTCCAGCTTATGCCACTATCTCGGCTTATGCTAATATCCTGGCTTATGCTAATATCCTGGCTTGTGCCACTACACTGGCTTACTGTCCTAGCTCTACTGCCCTGGCTTATGCCGCCACCCTGGCTTATGCTACTTGCTTATGCTACCACCCTGCTTATGCCAACTGCCACTGCCCTGAAACTGCCGTGGCATAAGTCAGGGCAGTGGCATCGACTAGGGGCATAAGCTAGGACACACCATAGTTTGATTTCTTCACAAGAGGATTTTCTTGAGATAAATACTCCCATAGAACTCTGTACCTGAGAGAGTGTTCTTGGTCCAGCCACCTTCATCAGACAAAATAGCTATGACTACCTACACATAGCATGCTACCTATATCTATTCGCTTAGAAAAGATGCCATGTCTCAAACTACTATACAGGAGGGTAATTTTATGAAAGACACTCCCCTGAGAGCTTTTGCTTAAATCAGCTCTGTTCCTATGTCAGCATCTATCATGAGACTGCTGAAATGTGGGCTATGTAGACCTAGAAAAACAATCATATCTATACAAATTCTCAGGAGCTTCTGGAGTGTCCGTAGATTGCAGCAGCAAAAAGGTTGCAAGCCAGTATTAGCACAGAAATAGACTATAACTTAGAAACGCAATATGAGAACTTAAGATGATGTGCTTGAATTTTCCATAGCTTTATATTAGGTTCTCCAATAAGAGCAGACCATATGCTTTCTTGAAGACGTCCATCATGGTCTCCAAGGATGAGGTTGTCCCTAGGGAAGAGGTGGTGCACAAGGCAGGTCCCGATGGGTGGTCCCTGAGGACGAGGAGCTGGACAATGATGAGGATGAGGTTCTCCCTGAGGAGCATAGCTGCATTTCTGATCTTGATGTACTGAAAGCGTACCGATAGTACATGCCACGTTGTCCTTAGCATCAATGCAGTCAGATTGTGCCAACCAACATTGTAGACAGACCAATTCGCGGAAAGATGGCATGGAATCTTCAACCATGGAAGCGTGAATTTATTTGCCACATGATTCTTAGTAAATTATTAACTATATCGTAGATGGCCAAGGCCGCTGGATGTAGCAAGCGCACCATCACCCATATCCGCAAGAACTTACGGTTATTTGGCAGTGCCAGTCCCACCGACATACGCCGGAACCCAAGCATCGTCCTCTCGAGCTGGAGTGGCTGATGTCTCCAGTTTCAACATCTCCACCGGTCTCGAACATTGCTTCCTTGTGATATAATTCCCCATATCTCGAACACCGACCAGGTCTGAATGTGGGTGCTTCGCCTGACGGCCTCCACCAATCCAAGCCTCAGACATCCCACAACATCATCTCTCTCCCATCTTGCGTCTCATCATAATGGAGAAAGAGAAGACTTCTGCGCTTAGCAGACGGGTCATCAGGAAGGGAAACAAAGACATATTCATGAGCATTAAGCCCGAACATATTAGCAACATCGCGTCCAGGGCGAAGAACCACGAGTACCGCCGCTACCTCCTACCATCAAGCGTCCGTCGCATCTGGTTCTACACTACCGCCCCCTTCTCACGAATCGAGTACGTCGCGCGCATCTCCCACGGTAAAATCCCCGGTGAAGTTCAAGAGGACGGCGGCATCGGCAATGCGGACTTCAATGCGGGCAAAAAAGTCTCAAAATACGGCTATGAAATTCTTGATCTGTGGAAGCTGAAGCAGCTAATCAATCTTGAACTGGCTATCTCAAAGGGTTTTCTGAAGGGTCCACCGCAAAAGTATTGTTGGGTTCCACTCGCCCTCCTAGAGAGCTATCCAATAAACAGACTGGATCATCTAATCTCCAAGGCACCGGAAGAGCAGTCACTGGGAATGAGGAAGGATCCTGACCCGGAAGAACCCAAAAAAGTACTTAGCTCGACTGGACAAGGAAAGATTACCAAATTTTTCAGTTATCCAGGTCAGAAGAGCTAGCAGGGAGCATTGGACTCTGGGGCCTTTGTATACTGTGTTGCACGTATATCTGAAAATGCAAAATGAATTAATATTCTACTGTGCTATGCCAGGCTAGTTGCTTGACATAGTCGCATTCCCCGAGATATTAGTTGCATATCAAGATAATCAATCGAGTAGTTCCTGAACAGCTTATATGGCTTCTCCACCCAATCTTGTACTTCCTCAAAGAGTGCATTAAGCGCGCCTTCACTCCTCATAAACGTGTCCGCATCAAGCATGTACCTACGACCAGCGTCGCACAAGTACTTGTATGCACCTTGCTTGACATACATGCTCTTTGAGAGCTTAGCTCCAGACCAATCGAGGATTAGAGGGGTGTAGAAGATGATAGGAGCATTGCTAGGACGCTCCAGAAGCCGCCATGTGAACTGTTCTTGGTAGAAACCTGCGTAGTCGGATCCAGTACACATGATCCATAAGCTGTTCGGATCTTGACTGCAGATCAAGATTTGTATCAGATTGCGCAGAGGTGTGTTGAATTCGAGCCGTTTAAATCGGGAGGCGATGTTGGATCGACGTGATGCTCTCCATGGTTGGCAGGTAAACGTAATTCGACCATCGTCGCGATATTGATTGTTCACGCCATATTTGTCTGCTAATCCGCACCCATCGTGTGGACATGACGCTCGAATAGCTAGCTTGCCTATTTCTGGTGACATGTGCGGCCCGAGGATGTTATGCTGGGCCACGATGCCCCGGAGTACGGCGGGAAATGCGGCGTTTGAGCGCCAGAAATTTTGGGTGTCGATATCGTACGGTACGCCAGAAAGATCAGAAAGCCAGTCCAGCACTTTCACAAAAGGCGTTTGGTTAACTTCAAATCACCCGTGTGCTTGAGACTCTTCTGATATCTGACTCCGTTAATAACGATATCCTGTCCCGGGGAAGGAGCGCTATCCACATATACGAATTTGGCCCTGATTTCACGCCGAAAATTTTTCTTCAGGGCAGCAGCGAGGGCGAATCCAATTGCAAAAGTGGTAATATTGCCAATATGTGGGCTGCAGTTTGGCTGAGAGCCAATATGGAGAGTGATCGCGGGCCGAGAGCACTGATCATTCAGATACTTGACAAGAGTCTCCTTAAAATAATATGACCCGCCACCCAGCGGATGGTGGACCAGGCCGTCGTGCGGGATCATAGTGCTCAGTGCTAAAGCACAAGTTAAAACACAAAAAAATGGAGAAGAAGCATGGAAAACGAAGGATGCATGGCAAGAGAGGGGTATATAGCTTGGCAATGGATCACAAGCGCCAGGCAGCCCTTTATGTGCACTAGCTCTTTGTAGCTAGCTTACCTGCAGGGTTAAAGGCCTGCTGTCTCCCTAGAAATGAAGAAATCAGTCCTCTCACACAAAGCGGAGATCGAGAAAATTTACTGTTTCGAGATCAGACCCAGTACATGCCTTGTAATTACACAAGTCTTTGTATTGATTGATAGAGAAATAAATTTACAGCAGGCCTCAGTTTAAACTATGAAGCCAGGGTCTCCAGTTGATTGTAATGCACGGCCGGTTATACACACTCAGTCATCTTCTAGGATATCCTCACAATATTCTTCACCCGGCGCATCTCTGCTCACATATGCAGCCCATTCGCGGATTTCACGAACAAAACGCCGCGCGGTTCCCCTTTTCACCCCCTGCTCCATGAAGAAATCAGGGTCCTGATCCTCGAAGGCCAGCTCAAGGCCGTATCCGTCGATATCCGAGAGATCTGCTTCAGGCGGTGGTGGGAAGAACGTCTGCCGGAGCAGTTCTGCCTTCTCCTCTGGTCGGTGAGCAGATCCTCCGTCCGGTCTCACCAGCGCCGGTGTGCATGCAGGCGTTACGTTATGTCTGTTCTTAGCCCATTTCGCCAGGTTCCATAGTCCAGACTGTGACGCGGATGCCGTTTCGACTCGTTGTCGGTGGGTGTTGCAAAGGATCTTTTGGATGTGGCGGCCTTTCCTGTTTCGCGCCTGCCGATAGGCCTCATAGTCTTCCTCTTGTCTGGATTGTTGCCATCTTCGGCGGAGCTGTTGGACCTCAGTGCATATGTCCTTGCATTCCTGGTCAAACCCAGTGATTGAGCGTGGGGACGGGTTCGACCATGGTGTCGATGCTGCGATTCCGGCGTCCAGAGCATTGATGATGGAGTCCACAAGTTTGTCGATATCCGTGTTTTCTTTGAGTTCCGTGATGCTGTCCAAACGAGGCAGGTGAGCCTTGACTGTCCTCCGCAGTATCTCCACATTTGTCTTTGACCACAGACGTTTTCTTGTTGGCTTTGCATGCTGCCAGCTCCAATCAACCACTAAGGCGATTGGGAGGTGATCGGAGTCGCAGTCCATCTCCCTGTCGATCTTGCACTGGACCACGTGGTTCGCAATATCCTCAGAAGCGAAGGTTAAGTCAATTGTGGTCTCTCCGTCCTTCCAGCGGTAGGTGGGGTTCCCGGGCTCTGTGAGAAGCTGCACTTGGAATTCTTCGATGGTCATGAGAAGGGCTTGGATACTTGGTCCCCTGCTTTCAACCCCATGCACTGCGGACCAGAGGGGGTGATGCAGGTTAAAATCCCCCAGGATGATGGCCTCCTCGGGTGAGTCCAGTTCCCTGATTGCTTCTGCGAGCATCAAGAGCGTATCGGTCCCTACCTCATTGTAGACATTGAAGATCGAGATCTTCCGACGTGAGCGGGGGTTGAGTATCCGTAGCAATATGATGTCCTTGGAGATGAATGAAACACTCTAGGTGCTGGGGTCGATCCGTTTGCTGATGTATAGACACACCCTCGTGGCGGGATCAGCGCGGTATGTGAGTTGGAAGTGCGCCTTGAGGGGATGGTATGATGTTTCAATGAAGGGGTTTCGCCATGGTTCCTGGATCGCCAGGACGTCGCATTCAAGGACCTTGGGGTTTTGGAAGAGGCTGGCGAGGACGACGTTTCTTGACTTCCAAACGTTGTACTGTAAGATTCGCAGTTCCTGATGCCCTAGCATGGGAGTGGCGCTGCTTCGGGGCTGTTTGTGGGGGATTGGCTCCGGGTTGCTCGAGTCCTTAGGCGGCGGTTCCGTTGTTCTACACGGGGTAGCTGTGTCCAGCCGGGGTTCGGGGCAGTGTATCTTCCTAATGCAGGGCGGACTGTCAGGTTTCTAGCCGCATACTCTCTTCTGAACTTCAAATGTTTGCGTAATTCGGCCGCCTTCGAGAAGTCTTTGCCACAGTATATGCATATCTTCATGCAGTGGGCGATTGTCAGCTCCGCATCCTCTGTTGGCCAGGTATTGTAGATTTCCTGATGCTATGCTTTATAGAGACCCCCTTGGCCCGTGCGGGTGTTTGTAGCCATGGATGTCGGGATGGATCCTATTGTTCCAGGGTCGTGTGGCCAGTCCATGTCGTTGTTGTTCTCCAAATTGGCCAGCCATTCGTCTGCGTCGGTCATGTCGAAATCTCCCTGCATAGGCACCAACGGATATAAGGATTGTTGGGTCGATACCGCTTCATCCAACGCAAATTCAAAGGTGTCTGCAAGTGGGATACTCCCTGCTGTTATGCTGGTTTCGTGAAGCTGTCCCATTGAGGGTGGCTGTGAATTAGGTTGCTGTGGTGTGGGCGCTTGTGATGTTGGTATTGCCGGGTCCTCAGCAGCAGGTGCGGCGGGATGTGCCTGTGTGTCTATGGCCTCCCTAGATGGTTGAGGTTCTCCAGCAGGGTCATCTGCTTGATCCAGTGCTCTAGGGGTGTCTATTGTGATTGCTTGGTCGGGTGCGGGGCTGCAAGCGCGGCGAGGTCTCTTTCGCGAGTTGTCACTCACAGGGGTTTCGTGTTTAGGGGGTACCGGCCAGTAGGTGGGCCGGGTTCGCTTTGCTTGCTCGACTCTTTCCAACTCCTTCCTCCTTGCTGGGCAGGCATTGCTCCATGCTGTGTGGGTGCCTTTGCACACAGGACATCTGGGAGTGAAGGCCTCTGCTCCCTTCTGCGGGCAGTTCTTGGTCTCGTGTAGCTCGGCGCAATAGCCACATGCTTGGGCTGCGTCGCATTGAGTGCCGATGTGGCCGTATCGATAGCACCGGAAGCATTGCTTGATTCTGCAGGCTCGGTCATAAAGTTGGCATGTGTGTATCCGGCCCTCCCAGGCCAGTCCGGAGTAGATGATGGCATTGGCCATTTCTAGGTCTGTGAATTCCACCACGGCAGAGGATGCCTGTTTGAGGGGGGATTCCCGGGTTAACGATCCAATGTGTGTGATTTCTGCCTTGGGAATGACTGTGTAGTTGTCCGCGAGTATCTGTTGGATAGTTACTGTTTGGTCTTTGACGTTGATCGAGTTTGTAGGGATGCCGTGGGCGATGACTCCATAGGTTGGCACAATCAGTTCCGCATGTTCTCCAAGGCCGCGTACCCATTGTTTGTTTTCTCGGAGTTTGGCTGCACCTGCTATGGAGGAGGTGAAGATCTGTATGTCACCACTCTTGAGTTGGTGCGCGGCCACAACTGCTACTGACTTTGTGGCCGAGTGATTTCGGATGGATGTCTCTGCCTGCTGTCGTATCTTGGTTGTAGAGAGCGTACGAAAGCGTTGGGCCAGTCCGCGGTCTTTGAGTCTGATGGTTATTGCTCGGTCCTTGTAGGGCGTGACTGTGGGTTTAGCCTTGGTAGACTCGCTTTGGGCGACTGCAGCTGGTGGTGGCGGCATGGGATTGCCTCTGCCGTGGGCTGCCACTTGTGCCCATGTCGCAGCTGCTTTGGCCCCACTGAAATTGGTGACGTTCGGCGGAGCGGTGCTGAGGCCCACGGCGTTCTTGATGATTGAAACATCTCGTTGTAGGTTCTGTGTACACTTAACGACATCCTGGACGTGGTGGAGGATGTCGCTCATTGGGGGCTGCTGGAGCACCTTGCCCACGAGCGCAATGGTGGATTCGAGGTATTTTTGCACGATATTCCATGGTACTTGATTCTGTCTGCCTTTATCGACGGCCTGCAATTGATGGCATGCTTCTCGAAGGTATGTGGCGTGCTCGTTGATGTGTTCAGGGCCATTGTTTACCTGCGGCCACTTTGGCGCTATCACCGCGAATTAAACCCGTTTTTACGCGTCAATTGCAGTAATTGCCAAAGAGGATACAGGTAGACTGTGGAGATTGCAAAATATTACGCGTTTTTCTGAGCTGGTGGTGGTGTTTGAGCTCCCCTATGGGACCGGTCTCCCAAGGAATACCATGTACATAGCCCCGAGTTTAGCACCCACCGTCTGCATAGCTGTGTCATGCGGCTGGATCGGACGTTAAATTGAAAAGAAGAAGAAGAAGATGATGATGATGATGAGGAGCTCCCTGGGGATGAGGTGTTTAGGTAGCAAAAAGGTAGCAAGCCAGTATTGGAATGCACTCCAGAAACATGGATGCAATACTTTTCAGTGGGAAGGAAAAATGCCTCAAAGGTAGGTTGCAACACAGAAATGGACTGCAACACAAACAAATATGTGAAAAAAGCACTAAAAGAATTACGTTCTCTACACCAAACGGACCTTCCAGAGCCTCCATCTAAGCACGAAGACCTAGCAAACTATCCTATTGGTACAGCTAGTACAAATCTCGTTAGCAGCATATTACCTGTGTCTCAATGGTATGCGTTAGAACGTTTCGCGGGTCGGTGCTTGGCCTATCAGATGAAGGTGATTATTACGGTGTCATATCACAATGCTCTGTGAAATACCAACATTATGTTGTGCCAGGTTCCCAAATAGCTCCAAGACTGGCACCATCGAAAATTCAACTTATCTGTGCTATGGTTAAGAGCAAAAAAGCTACCTCCAGGTGGCCATTCTGGCGGTGGCAGATGTTACCGCCTGCCGGCTTCATCAGCAGCTTTCCAAACCTTGACACTTTTCTCCTGTTTTGACGGCCTGTAGTTGCAAAAGTGTAGTCCCACGCTGAAGGAGTAGTCCGGTAGTTGTGAAAAGAATGCCATCCACAACCGGTGTCTTGTCCCAGTCAGACTCGAGCTTTATTAGGTTTGATGCGTCTTTCCCAGCATGTTCTGTATCTAGGAAATCCAGCCCCAAATGAAAATTTCCCATGGCTTGGCCGTCTCCAAATGTTGAAAGATCGCACTCCAGATGGAGATTTATGTTGGCAGCTTGGACCTGTAGCATACAGTCTTCCTTAGTGAATGTATGAACGACGCCTTGTCCTCTCCTTATGCGTATAATAGGAACCAACTGAGTTTCACTGGAGCGCCGAGTGCCACAAGATTGCGAAGAGCCTTCACGTAAATGATTTCTCATGCGAATTCTCTTCCTTGTGTCCTCACCAGCTGGTACTTTGATACGGCTAGCTTGGTGAGCCACCGTCGCCTTCTCGACCAATGTACACACCGCTTTACTGGTTACTCTAGAAGAGGTAGTGGTAGATATTCGGTTTGAAGGAGTGGAGAGACACGAAGGGGTCATAACTGGGAGATGGATGGTGCTCTCAAGTGGATCCGATCGTTTCGCGGCTCTCTTATGCATGCTCTCTTTCAGTTTCCCTTCTACTGAGTCAACAAGTCGAGGCAGAAGCTGCTGCAACCCAGAGACATTTGCTTTGACGTCGCCTGAACTTGGCCACTTCCATGAAGCATACAGCTTCCCATGAGTGCTCGGAACAACGTATGCTCCCTGCAAACCAAAAAAAAGATGGCAGAGATAACAGGCCCTTTTACTGGACCAGATCACACGGGGCCGACGGAGTTGGGTATTGAGCTCGTAAAAGAGCACTAATTGCATTTCTGCATGAATTCTTGAAGACTCTTTCAGCACACATACCGCCTGTTCTCGTACCTTTTCAACAGGTATGCTCAGATGGTTCGCAACTCTACTGAGCAGCTCCCGTGATACTGCTTTTTGCACGACGAGTCCAGGGTTCATCACTGTGGGAGACGAAAGCTGTAGGTTCACTAGGTCGACAGAGATCTTGGAGAATATGGCATACCTGCGAGCGGCTCTGAGAAGCTCACTGCAGGCATCAACATAATGGCCCGCTTTCCTCACTCGATCGAGCAGACTCCTCGTGTCTTGCGTCGTCCACTTTCCTGGCTGACAAGGAATTTGTTCAAGCGTCTGGTCATGTTGTGTCAGAGTGTTGAGACCTTTGACCAGCAAAACGAGATACGGGTCACACATAGGTGATAACGCTTGCTCAGTGGCCATTTCTTCCAGCTGATTAAAATATCGTTGCAGCTCGTTGAGTTCCCCAGAAAGGCCTTGAAGAACAGACGGCGTTAATGTTGACTGCTGTAGCATCTCTTGCGCCATTCGAAGTTTGTCTAGGAGAGGTGGTTTGTTCTTCGCTTTCCGAGAAAAAGACGCATGACGAGAGCTCAGGCGGCAAAGGATTCGTCTTCGGTTAAGGGAAATGACGCGCTTCAGAAGAGCGTCCGGGTTCCTTGATCGGTTGCCTGCACCTGGCGTTCAGTCACCATACGACAACAAGGAGCCTTAGTGGAAAGAAAAGGAGAAGGGTATCATACGGTTTTTTGCTTCATTTTCCAATATATGTGCTATCCGTCTTAGGCCTTCAACAAGGTGGTTGTGGGCTCCCATATTCACTGCGATCCTTAAGAGGAGAGAATCTTCCAAGCCTTCTTCCATGGAGATAGCGGTCACATCATATGGGCTATCCGAGTAAGCGGAAATGAATGCCAGTTGCTGTGTGATTGAGATTTCATGACGAAGCAAAAGCTGTCTGGTCCGTTGCTCGTCTGGACGAGAGTTACTGAGGTCTCTGATAGTGTCTCTTGCTTTAACAGGCTTGGGGTTGACAAGGCTCAAAAGGGCTATACTTGCCGCAAGGCGATCAGCTAAGCTGCACATCTCTAAAAAGTTGTTGGCCCTCTTCAACAAAAGCTCACACAGCACATTGAGGGTTGAGTTTGAGGTTTGGCATCTCTAAATATTAGCCTTGACACTTGTGGCCTGATTGGATATTATCCTGATACACATATCCCATCACAGGGCTGGTCCAGGCTGCCCAGAACCTGCCGTGCCACCTGCAGAGTCGATTGCATCCTCTTTGTCCAGGGTTTGTTATTGGAGGAGGACAGTGCAAGCTCACTGAGAAGTGGGCTGATTGAGAATCCAACCATGGAAAGTCCGAAATAACATGTGGTGAGATATGATTGACCGCCACCTACATCCAAGGGAAGGGTTAAGACAGATCTGGGTTGTCAGTGAAAAAGGAAAAGGATGAAAGATGGCAATGTATGGGCGTCAGGGGTATGAAGTTGGGCTGCAATACAGGCATCCAATGATGTTTGCAGCTGTTACGGACCGAATAAAGCAGATGGAGCACAGAGGTGAGGAAGATGTCGAAAGTATCTGTTCACAAAGAAAGGCATGATCTAATTGTAAATATTCACATCAGTCTTTGATTTGCGTATGTACTGTACACTGATACACTGATACAATAGACCATGCTAATCAGCTTCTGTCGAGTCATGAGAAAATTTGATGGATTGCTGCTTGATGATTAACGTAATCAATCGGTCAACGGATCGAATCACTCAACGGATCGGCTCCTCCACCCCTTCAAGACTAACTGCTTGATTAAGCAACAACAA